>JASDQU011029892.1:27821-47083 GCA_032191745.1 Picea mariana | reverse complement strand
GTAGTTGCATGCATCATGTTCATCGTCGTGTTGTGATGCATAGTAGCATTTCTTTATTACCCTTCTACACACACACACAAATAAAAAAAAAAGAAAATTGCACTTGTTTTGAGAGGTTGGTTGTCATGACGAAACTGGAGGTTCATAAAATATGGTATCAAAGCAAGGTTCAACCCGTGACTTGGGATTGCTACGAATTTCATTGATATGATTGATTATACTACTGTTGATTGAGTTGACTTGTCTACGTGCAGGTAATCATGGTTAGAGGATGCCACAGAGGTAGACGACAGGGTGCTAGGGGAGGAGGCGCGACACCTCCAGTAGAATCCACGCCTGAGGGGTCTAACCCCTAGGGAGATAAGCAGGTTCTCAGATAGGAACAAATAATAGTTGGCGATGTAGTCAGAATGATGAGATCTTTTTAGCACATGTTCGAGGTGTTGACCAGTCGTTGGGATAGAGATGAGGCCAGAATGCTGACACCCACTGAGGTTCCATCGCGCGCTTTGGTTGGTACAAGTAGAAATCACCATGAACTCAAGAAGGTCAATTTTTCCAAGTTCTTTGGTGTCCCAGACGGTGCAGCCGCCGGGGCATGGTTGGAGAATATGGCTATGTGCTTCGCACTTCGCAATTATACCTCCAACATGAAGGTCTGCATGGCTGTCTTCCAACTTAAGGGGAGCGCTCTTCTATGGTGGAAGAGACTCCTACCATAGTTGAACATGGTCGTCAAACACGTGTCATGGGAACTGTTTGAGGAACAGTTCCAAGAGAGGTACCTTTCAAAGGAATTAAGACAGGGAGGTCATACGGTGCCCGAGTATGAGGCCCATTTTATGGAGCTGCTCTAGTATACTCCACACCTTAACACTGAGAAACTTAAGGTCAACAGGTTCATGTTCGAACTTCATGGCAGCCTGCATGAAAAAGTTAGGATTTTGATGCCTCAAACCTTGCATGATGTCATCCAGAAGGCCCTCATAGTAGAGGAGGAGCTTATCAGTGGGGGTTAGACTAGGACTCTAGCGAGACCAGCCGGGTAGGTGTCATCTAGAGCACAATAGCTTCAGACACCAACCATACATACATCGGGATATCATGGCTTCCAAAGAGGATCCACTTCCACTACACCCCGACGACTGACACCTCACCAGCAGACACCTTATCGGGGACCATAGCATCAGCAACAGCGTCACCCGTAGCAACAACAGTTTAGGCCTGTTCAGCAGAATAGACCAGGGTTCTAGGTCGGTGGGCCGTCATCTTCTACTTCGGGTACCAGGACTACTGGGCTGAAGAAGGGGTGTTGGATGTGTGGGGAGCCACTCTACCAGCGCGACTGCCCTATGGAGAGGACCAGAGCATCTGGATCAGCCGGACCCACTACCGTGGGAGATATGGAAAAGGCCATTTGGATTCATGCCCCAGTGAATAATCGCCAGGCAGAGCACCAGTCAACTGTGCTTGAGACGACATGTACCATCGCTAACCAGACCTTTAGTATTTTGATAGATCTTGGTGCTACTGAGAGTTTCATTTCTGGTGCAGCGCTAAAAAGGATTAAGGTAAAAGTAGTCAAACAGGACGAGTTTAGCTTCATAGAGATGGCCTCGAGAGCCAAACAAAAGGTTGGAGGAAAGGTTATGGGTTGTATCCTTAACCTGGGAGAGTTTGTCACCAGGGCCAACCTGTACATCACAATCTTAGGATCTTATGAGGTTGTGATTGGTATGGACTGGTTGGAATCGCATGAGGCGATACTCAACTATAAGACAAAATGGTTGACCTTGGTCGATGACGAGGGACAGAGATACGTGATTGTAGGCCGAAACTAGGGAGTTTCCCTGAGGTTCATCTCTTCCTTGCATCTTCGGAAGAGCATGCATAGGGGGTGCAAGATTTATACGATCCTTGAGTTAAACGAGAAGGGAGTTGCAGAAGGTTTAGAACACCTTCCGGTGGTGAGAGAGTTTGTAGACGTGTTTCCGGAGGAGTTAAATGGGATGTTTCTGGAAAGGGAATTGGAGTTTACCATAGACCTAAAATTGGGGACTGAACCGATAGCAAGAACACCTTATCGAATGTCGACCCCAGAGTTACAAGAATTGAAAATGCAACTGAAGGAGTTGCTGGACCTGGGACTGATACGTCCTAGTGTGTCACTGTGGGGTGAGCCTGTTATTTTCATATGAAAGAAGGATGGATCGTGGAGGCTTTGCATTGACTACCATCAACTGAACAAGGCCACGATCAAGAATCGATATCCATTGTTGAGAATTGATGATCTGTTTGATCAAATGAAGGGTGCGATGGTGTTCTCCAAGATCGATTTGCGATCAGGGTATCACCAGTTATGGATCAAGGAGGAGGACGTGCCTAAGACCGCCTTTAAGACAAGGTTTGGACATTACGAGTTTACTATTTTATCATTTGGACTGACAAACACCCCAGGGGTATTTATGAGTTTGATGAACGGGGTGTTCCGTGAGTACTTGGACAATTTCGTCCAAGTATTCATTAACAATATTTTGATCTACTCTTGGACGATGAAGGAGCATGAAGAGCAGTTTCGCTTGGTACTACAGTGTCTGTGAGAGAACAAATTGTATGGGAAGTTGTCCAAATGCTCATTTTATCAATCAAGGATTCACGACTTAGGGCATGTCATCTCTAGTGAAGGCATCGTCATGGATCCAGCCAAGGTCAAGGCTATTATGGAATGTCCTGCACCTATTAATGTCCCATAAGTGTGTAGCTTCATGGGTTTAGTACGATACTATCGACGGTTCATCAAGGGATTTCTGAAGATAGCAAATCTGATCACGAAATTGCAGAAGAAAAACAAGAAGTTTGTTTGGACCGAGAAATGCATGGAAGCATTTCGGAGGCTCAAGGAGTTGTTGACAGTAGCATCGATACTAAAGGTCCCTGACATGGATGCAGACTTCTTAGTATTCACTGACGCATCCAAGGAAGGCTTAGGCAGAGTCTTGATGCAAGACAGATGAGTGATTGCTTACATTTCAAGGAAACTGAGAAGGCATGAGGAGAACTACGTGACGCGTGATTTGGAGTTATTAGCCATCGTATATGCCTTGAAGGTTTGGAGACACTACCTTGTTGGACGAAAATTTGAACTAAAGACTGACCATTGTGGACTACAACACATATTTACGCAAAGTGACCTGAACATGCGACAATGGCGTTGGTTGGAATTGCTTAGCGAGTACGACTTTGAGATTACTTACATAAAAGGAATAGTGAACCGAGTGGCAGACAAATTGAGTCAGAGACCACGAATATTTTCGGTGCTGCCTCTTCAGACGAATCTACATGAAAAGATTCGAACTTTATAGCGTGATGATGATTGGTACAAAGAGGTCGAGGGTTTTATCGGACAAAACACAATGATGGTACCACGATTTGAAGGATTTTCTTTTGATAGTGATGGTTTCTTGAGGTTTAAAAATTGGATCTACGTACTTTCGAGCGATGAGTTGAGGATGTTGATCCTGAGCGAGGCTCATAGAGCAGTTTACATGGCTCACCCGGGAGTCACGAAGATGAGGGAAGACCTTAAACCCTTATTCTTCTAGAAGTGAATGAAGGCAGACATAGTCAACTATGTGGCCAGATGTCTAGAATGTCAACAGGTAAAGGTTAAACATAGACACCCAATAGGATTACTACAACCAAAAGATATTCTGGAATCAAAATGGGAGGTTATTTCAATGGATTTTATTGTTGGATTGCCACTAACGGCAAGGAGACATGACTCGATTTTCATAGTAGTAGACACTCTAACAAAGAGTTCTCACTTTATTCTTGTGCATACGACGTATCAGGCACCTAACATAGCTAGATTTTTCATCAGTGAGATTGTGAGGCTGCATGGCATACCTAAGAGGATTATATCTGATCGAGGATTGGTATTTACTAGATGATTTTGGACGAGTTTCCAAGAAGCCTTGGGAACCCAACTTAACTTTAGTACTGCGTACCACCTAGAGACTGACGGGTAGGCCAAACAAACGAATCAAACCCTAGAGGACATGTTGCACATGTACGTGATGGACCAATAAAAGCATTGGGAGGAATTCTTGCCACTAGTAGAGTTTGCCTACAACAACAGTTACCAGAGCACCATTAAGATGGCACCTTTCAAGTTTCTTTACGGGCGACCATGTCGGATGCCTTTGAGTTGGGATCAGCTCGAGGATAGGGTCCTGGTGGGACCTGAAGAAATCCAAGAAATGGAAGAGCAATTGCAAACAATAAGACAAAGGATTAAAGAAGCGCAGGATCGATAGAAGAGTTATGCCGATGCACACCATGTCGACCGTAGTTATGAGGTCGGTGATCGAGTCTTCTTGCGGGTTAAACCACACAAGAGTTCAATCAAGTTTGGGAAGGGAGATAAACTCTCTCCTAGGTTCATGGGACCCTTCGATATTGTGGAGAGAAAGGGGCCCGTGGCCTATCGACTAGCCTTACCCGATTCCTTGAGGTGTATGCACGATGTTTTTCATGTATTTGTTTTGAGACATTATATTAGTGATCCTACACATGTTATTGACATGAGTTCCTTCCAGGTATCGGATGAGGGGGTGCTCATGGCTGAGTTGGTTCACATCTTGGATCATCGTGTTCGACAACTATGACAGTGAATCGTAGATCAGGTCAAGGTCCAGTGGGACAATTATAGTCCACACTCGACGACCTTGGAGGACACATATGATATGCATCAGCAGTTTCCATTTTTTTTTTATAGATAGACATATGATACTATGATATACATTATTTCAACATTATACTGTGAAACTTTGGGACAAAGTTTAGACCAAGAGGGATTGTATGTAACATCTCGCTCTGGCAGACTGAGTGAAATTATTCTTTGAGGACACATGCTTGCAAGTGATCCAAATTTTATGCTATTGAAACTTTTGATTTTGATAATGATGTGTTATGGGTTGATGACATGTTGTTTTACTTCATTGACATAGATAGGTGCTATTGACTTGAGTTTACTGAGTGTGCAGGATTTTGGACCTTGAGGATGCAGAGGCATCAAGGGAACCCCTTGGACTCTGGATCAAGTCAGGGAGTGTAACATTGGGGTTTGATTATTTTTACTATGATATTAGAGCATTTGATTAGATGATATGATATGGATGTATTATGACATGATTTGTTGATGATGCAGGTTGACGATAGCTTGCTGAACAGACTCACATATGGAGTAAAGGGGTTGCAGACGACTACCAGAGGTGTTGAAGGAGAGGTGTGGATAGCAGCTCTGCCATAGCCTACTAGCACTCCTGTCGTGGCTCAAACTATAGGTTAACAATTACCTAGTTCGAGAGGACCCACGATGCCATGAGGGCAGACTGCAAAATTCGCTCACAATGATTCTAAGGGGTGCACAATAAGGCAAGGGATTTATTCCTTAGAGGTCCTTAGTCTCCTACAAGTTCACCTGGCAGAGTGTTGACTCCAGGGGTTATTGATGTCTACCAAATCAGTCAAGAGGTGAGTGGCACCCTTGGAGCACGTGGTGCATTCTGAAGGGCACGTCGCGCAAGAAAAATGGAGAGTGGCGAGTGGCACCCTTAGAGCACGTAGTGCATCCTGAAGGGCACATCGCACAAGGGAACAGATGAGGCGAGTGGGACCCTTGGAGCACCTAGTGAGTCCTGAAGGGCATGTCACATTGATGATGATAGAGGGATGAACCTAGATGGCCCTAAGATAAATAACATGTTAAGAAATTTAAAAACAATTTCCCTAATTAAATGTCGCCCAATACAAAATATAAGTTCTAAGTCTAAAATTACGCTAGGGGTAAAATTTTGTCTACCTTTAAAAAATAATAATAATAAAATAAAAATAAAATAAATAGATAAAATAAAATAAAATGATAAAAATTAAAAATAAAAACCACTTAAATAATAATTATGATCTTCATAAAATATGGTAACATGAAGGGAGTAAGAAATTAAATTATTCATAAGAAATAAAATCTGTGGATATAAAATGTAAAGAGGGAATTAATTATTTTAATTTTTGATAATTTAAAAAGATACTAAATTAATGATAAAAGGGAAAAGGGGTTAAATTCCACACCTGCCCTTTTGAGTTCTAAGTAAAATGGAAAAGAGGGAAAATAAAAAAAATAGGAAACTAGTGAAAAGAGGTAACATAAAAAAGAAAAAGCGGGAAGTCAAATTAGTAAAGAATCTACATTTAAGAGCCTTCTAATTTTAAAATGAATTAGAAACTTCATAATAGGGAAAGCCTTTTAAACCTATAAGGGAATTTGGGGACACCTATGGGTGATTCTAGGAGTAACTCTAGGTGGGTGAGGGAAATAAAGATAATTACTTAATTAAAGAAATTAATTCATGGAGGACTGTAGGGGATGAGGGACACTTGTACGGAGAGGAATTTTTGGAAATTTATTTTAAAAAAAGTTTAATTAAATGAGATTTTAGGAAAGAAAGGAAGTTCGAAACTCTATAAAAGAAAGAGAGGAGAAGGAGGAAGGGACATCTTTTGTTTGCATAAGGTTATGCTACGGAATTATCGACTTGACTGATTTACTTGTGGGAGTTGGGGATACCCAACTCAAAGAGGAGTGGTGGCTTGGCCTTGTGAGGCAAGCTGGGAGCTAAACGGAACCTCTCATTAGCGTGTGTGACCCCTTTGTAGCTCAAGGGGCTAAGGGGGAAGAAGAGTACCCATAGCATTGGCTGGGAGGTACCGGTGAGGTCTCAACGGTCGGTAAGTGGGAGTTGCATGGAGCACAGGACATCATTCAGAGTGGGTGATCAGGCAACAGTACGCCTTTCATTTTTGTATGAGAGAATGTATTAGGACTTATGCATGGATCTGCGTATTTATTGGAGAAGTAAACTGAGTTATCTTTAAAATTTAATAACTGATTTTTCTTAGCCTAGCTTGATGATTGTTGACTTCCATGGCCTTCATCCCCGCATGACTTGACAACCCTATGGTTTGATTGTGACCCATGTGATTCTTTTGCGTTTCATCCCTAGCTCACCAGTCCTTGCATGAGCAGTCGACCAGGAGCCTGATCTACGGTCGTCGCCTTAGCATTAAAAGAACTATGGATCTCAACGCCCTACTTTTCTGTGCAAGGATGATGAGTGAAGGATGCACCAGTTATCCATCTACCTCCGTTATTAACTTGGGCTGATTGTCTAACTTGTGCCTTCTAGGAAAGGTGCCTTTGCGTATGGTTTTCTTTGCGCCCTTGTTGGTCCAGTTATGCACTTAATTGATCATTCCTACCTTGTTTGCAATTGACCTCACACTTGCATTTTAACTAAGACAACGATATATATTAACAATGATTATTGACATATGATTATTACCGTTCCAATGGTAATGATTGAGCAACAATTTTTTTATATATATTGATGTGTGGTATGGGTATTCTGTCAAAAAAATGACTTCATGTCGACACTTTTCTTTACATTTGGTATTCTACGTTGGGAAACCAATGGATTCCTGTCTACATTTCACTTGGCATCCTCACGATGGAGAAACACTCAAATTCTAAGTATGTGCATCATTTGTACACATGTATATCTGATTTCCTTGAAGGATAGCTATTATTGTAAAGCCTGAAACAGAAATGAAATGAAACGTGTTTTTGCATTGATGCATTCCTAGAAAATTCAATCTTTGTATCTTTTTATCTCGTTTTCCCTCTCATTTATATCTCATTTTTAACTCTGGCTAGGAATTACTACGTTATATAACTCGATTGCTTGACTGGCGTTGCTACCACTTCAATCGTAATTGTTGATGGAAAGGGGCGAAGTTGTGAGGGATAAATGTTATGGAATTTGTCAATTTCAATTTCCCTAAATGAATAAAACTCATAAGAAGTTGTAATAATTACTTTTGGGAAGGTTGTCTTTGATTCGAGTTGAATAGAGCTTTGTCGATATGCAGTTTTTATTTGAGTTGGAACCATCCTTGGCCATGAATTTCACCCTGCAACTTTCGGTCAAACTTTGACCTGATAGGGATTCTTCCCAAATTTTGATGCGGCTCGTATTTTTCTCATACCTTAATTAGAGACTCTCACGCTGAGCCATCGCTAATCAAGGTAAATCGTGACAATTGATATTTCGATGAATTAGTTGCCCATTTGATCTCTAGATGTGTTAATGCTCAGGACGTGTTATTGTTGACAAATATTGTGGTAAACACCATTTATTTTCTGTTGTCATTTTTCAGCCATTACTAATCAAGGCTTCAAAGGATCAGGCTGAATTCTGATGAATTACATTTTACATTTCTTTTTGGAACAGTTATTGTAGTGAGAACCAATGTAGTGAAAAAATAAATAAAACTATTGTCTGAGCCATTGATAGCGTTGGAATTATAACATTATCAACTTGAAGCACATTTTCAACTCCTTGCCTTTAGCGATTTTAAACTGATACATACTCATAACTTCACATGAAATTCCAAGAGTAATTTATAATTGGTAAATTGAAATGATTGAAATACACAGGATTACAGATTCATGAGTTCACAATACCCAAGTTGACATAGCTATCTCTAAAAATAGAGAGAGTCGGTGTCGGCTGATAGATACAGAACCTCGCTTTAATTCTCCAACGATTAAATTGGCAGTTTGGTACACCTATTTCAAGGTAGTAATCTCATTAATGCTTATGACATTAAATATTATCTTTATGAAGTGACAGTTGATATGGAAGTAACCTTTAGTGACCATTCTGAATTTCAAGAATTTATTAAATGACAGTAGATTTTTCAGAACCTTAAACCTTTACACAGTTGTGCCCACCTGTGCGCCTTGCTATTTTGGACAGATTCTACACCTGTGCATCTTGTATTTTTATGGAAATCCTTTATTTATATTCCTTTATTATAGTGTTTTAGGGTGTAAATGTAATTATTTATCATTGTATTAAAAAAATATAGAATTCTATGTGGATCGTAAATAAAAGAACTCAAGGTCTGTAATAAGCAAATGTTTTTAAGAGTATCTTTAAATATTCCTTAAGGATTTATAAGATTTGGATTTTCTTTTGGAAGCAAGACTTCAAGTTTATACTTATCATTAGATCTTATTATTATTTAGAATCACTTAAATGTAACTATGTATGAGATGTGGCCTGTATGGATTACCATAGTTTCAATGGACATGAATTTAATATCTCAATGTTCGTCAAAGTAAATACTTGAGTGGTCTTAAGTACTATTAAAAAGATTTAAGAATTTTATTGGAAGCAAGTAGTCATAGTTACACCTTCTTTAGAAGATTCTTCATTAGATTCCCTTAGTGTAACAATTCAACGTGTAAGTGTGTATAATAGGCGCCCTCATACAAAATAACTTAGTTTTCTTTATGGGCATAAATAAAGTGTTTTAATGTCTACCTTACGAAAAATACCTTAAGGGGCCGACTTTAAATATTATTGAAAGATTTATAAATATTATTGAAAGATTTATAGAATTGATTATTGTGGAGTGAAGTGTTCTGGATGATCTTGATGTTGTATTTTAGCTTGTCAGCTTGGATTTGTTGTTTTGGGGTGGGATGTAGGCACCTCCTTGCTCCTCAGAATAGTCACCAGCCCTGAGACCTTAAATGATCAAAATCAATGGGAACGTGGGCTTGAGCGTTGCTTATGTGTCTTGGAGGTCCTAACCATTTCAAGGTACGACGGGCGGGGAGTCAATCTTACTTTTGTCAGTTGATTTCCGATCATTACCTCCAAACACTTGATGTGCATCTTAGGTCATTAGGTTGTTGTCGCAGTTGCATGCGTCATGCTCATCGTAATGTTGCGACGCAGAGTATAATTTCTTTATTACCCTTCTACACATGCACACACACAAACATAAAAATAAAAATAAAAAAATTACACTTGTTTTGAGAGGCTGGTTGTCGTGACGAAACCGGAGGTTCGTTACAGGTATTGCTTGTTAAATGAAGCTTCGTTTATGATTTACATAATTTATTTTTACTATAGACATCACTATGTTTATTTTTTGTTCGGGGTTTAAGGGTTTTAATAAAGTTTCGCACAGCTTTTTCTTAGTTATTCACTTTGTTAATATGTTGTCTCCATTAATATTTTTCTTTGTTTAATTTATTGTTGACTCTTTGCACACTGTGCATGTAGTTGGTGTAACACGTTACATATGAGAGTATTTTGTTTATATAATGTTTTTAAAATATTTTGTTTGGATACTCTAACTAATCATGGGCCCTTTTGTTATTAATGAGGGTTATAACTCTTCACTCGTCCTTATATTCGTTCTTAGAAGGGTGTTTTCCCCTTCTTAATAGATATGCGACGTGTAGGTGTACTCAAATACCTTAGCAGAGGAGGGAAATCCAAGATTGCTTGGTCTGGAATCCCTGTAAGTAATCTTTCTTAATTTCTTTCTATTTGTATCAATAAAAAATGGTAAGGCACTATACTAATTTCTATTTTTGCATATAGGTGTTGGGTATGGTATCAATGCTAGGAAGTTCACCCCACAAGAGGTACTTTGGTTTCTGATCTATACCTTCACTATGGATAAAGGATTTTATACCATCGCATTATTTGAAGTAGTCCTTTTTCTACCTACTGTGGTTTTTACGCCCACATTCTTGGTCTGTTAAAAATGTATTGGGTTTTCTTGGCAGTGTTCTGCGAAAGTTGACTATGTAATGAAGCTTTTATACTTTACTTAAATATTAACTCGTAAATGGCTATTCGAGCATGTATTTCTTTCTTAATGGTATTTTTACCCTTGCTAATTCATAGGGTCTTCATGTTTATAACTTTGTGCACTGTTATATTATCCCTATATATTTTTGTGTGGTCGGAAAGGACTTGAGCCTTATTTCATATGTTCGCATGTACTTGCTTATATTCCTTGTGGCTCTAAATATCTATAGAAATCTAATTTTCTTATAAGATTATTTTGTCTATATAACTTATATTTATTTCCTTGTACTTTATTCAATGACATTAACTTCCTCTATATTTTAGAATTCCTCTCTAACGTAATAACAATAATCTATTTTGATTATATAAAGTACTCTTTCATACCATAACTGGTTCCCTTGATTTTAAACTCGATATAGATATAATTCATTGTTTTTCTAGAATTTACTATGACAATCGTATAATGAAAACAATGGAAAGTGTCAACTCCCTAGCTAGATTATCATAAATAATATTGAACAACAATCCAACCAGAATATATTTTCCAAAATAGATTAAACAGTGAATTGACTAAAATAAAATGGAAAAAGAACATGTAACACATATTTTCTTTTTTTGGGAAAACACACATCAAATGGGTTGCTCCTCCCAACCATAGATTAGAGCTGTCACATATTAGCTAAACCCAGATCCAATAACCTCACCAAGTGACTTACTGTAGTTCGTAGGGTCTCAAGCATTATGTGATGGATTCTATGTCATGTCTCTATTTCTCATATTTCACATCTGGTGTCACATCCTCTTTGTTTTCATTACTTTTATATGTTTTCTTAGGTATTTGACACATGTAAGAGCCTCATTCTCATTGACCACTCGTGAATTCGTTTTACACATGTTCCTAAAATATTGATATTTTGTCTCACTTAAGTTGAGTTACTCAACAACACTTCACAATTTGTCTCTCTTCTGCTGTCACTTGCTAGTTCTTTTTTGGATCAACAAATTCTCTCTTTTAGCATTCCCACTTCACATGTGTTTCCTTTTAATTTTTATTTTTTATTAATAAATCAATAATTAAAAAAATATCTTGAGTGGAAATAAATAATATTAATAATAATAATAATAATAATAATAATTTTTTATTTTTATTTTTAAATTTAGGGGTATCACGTCCACCCCTCTTTAGAACTTATAACCATCCCCGATGTTATCTAATATTGACTTGTATCATTATGGAAAAGAAATGAATATAATTTCTACAAATCGTCCTCCATTTCCCTAGTAGCCTCTTTAGGACTAAGGTGTTTCCACTACACCTTTACATTTCTGATGGCTTGATTTCGGAGTGTAAGCTCCCTACTGTCAAGAATATGATCTGATTCTACTGGAAACTCACCCTCGGGTTCCACCTGTATCATATTCCAATCCAAAACATGAGTAGGATCATGTATATATTTCTTTAATGATGAAACATGGAAAATATCATGTACTTTTACTATGGTTGGAAGTGCAAGTTGATAGGATACAAATCCTATTCTTAAAAACACTTCAAAGGGACCACACTCTCTAGTAGCTAATTTAGTGTACCTGCTCAGTCTTAAATAACCTCTTTTAGGACTTACTCTTTTATACATATGGTCTCCAATATTGAACTCTCTTGGAATTCTTTTGGAATCCGCATAACTTTTTTTCTTGTCCCGAGCATCTTTCAAATTATGTTGTACTTGTTTCACTATTAGTTCCATTTCTTTTAAAAATTTAGGTCATATCATTAATCTATTGACAATATTACTCTAGGAAACAAGGGTGTTACATTTTCTTCCATAAAGAATTTCAAAAGGACTACGTTTAGTTGAAGCTTGGTAATGATTATTATAAGCGAATTCAACCAAATGTAGATATTCTTCCCATTTTTTTGGTTTATTCATAACATACATTCTGAGCATATCTTCTACTATTTGGTTTGTTCTTTCGGTATGCCCATCCATGTTAGGATGGTAAGCAGTGTTCAAATTTAAATGTGTCTAAACCTTTAAACAAGGATTTCCAAAAAATTCTTGTAAATTTTGTATCTCTATCTGAGATTACAGTTTTAGGAATTCTATGTAGTATGAATATTTCCTTCATAAATATATCTACTATTTTAATGGATTTATAAGTGGATTTAACTCGTCTGAAGTGTGCTTCTTTACTCAATTTATCAACTAGAACCGTTATAGAATCATTTTGTTTACTATGTTTAGTAAAACCTATTATAAAGTCCATACTTATGATTTCCCATTTCCATTTAGGAATGGGTAAGGGTTGTAATAATCCGACTAGATGTCAATCAACTTTAACTTGTTGACATTATATGCATTTAGCTAAATATTCAACAGTTTCTCCTTTCACATTAGGCCAATACTTTTTTTTTCTTAACATAGTAATTATTTTCTAATAGTGAGGATATCGAGAGTATGGATTTTTATGTAATTCATTTAGTATTAGAAGTTTAATTTCTTCTAATTCAGGGATATGCTTTTTATACATCCTGTTTTTATACATCAACAGTCCATTTTTAGAAAGTCTGAAGTGTGATTTTTCACCTTCAACTCGGTTTTCCATCAATTTTGATTTAATACTTTGATAATGTATATCCTTTTTAGCTGCAATTTTGACTTTTTCCTCTAAATCGGTTTCATAATTACATCTTGTAATTGTATAAACCATATTTGCATGCCTGCTCAAAGCATATGTTATTTTATTTTATTTTCCCTTGATATGTCTTATTTCAAAACCATACTCTCTCAAAAAGGCTAACCATCTTGCTTGTTGAGGCTTGAGATTTTGTTTATCAAATAGGTATTTTAAAACAATGTTGTGAGACATCAATAGAAATTTTCATCCCATCAAATAGTGTGACCACATCTTTAGTGCATGTATTATCGCGGCTAATTCTAAGTCGTGTGTTACATTATGTCTTCCGTGTTCCTTAAGATTCCTAGATTCATAAGAGATTACATGATTATCCTGCATTAATATTCCTTTGATCCCTTCAATACATGCATCTATGCATACAACAAAGTCCTTATATGGATCTCTTATTTTTAGTATAGGATTTGTTGTTAGGAGATGTTTTAGTTTTTCAAAACTTTCTTGCCATTATTCAACCCATATAAATTTTGTTCTTTTCTTTTGTAGGGATGTTATAGGATGAATAATCCTTGAAAACCCGTTAATAAATTTTCGGTAATAGCCTGTTGTACCCATAAAAGATCTCATCTCTGAAACATATTTTTGGATTGACCAATCCATAATGGATCTTATTTTCTTAGGATCAACAACTACTTCTTCTTTAGAGACTACATGTCCCAAGTATTGAATCTTTTCTTTAGAAAAATCACATTTACTACATTTAGCTTATAGCTTCTACTCTCTCAAAATCTATAGAACTATTCTTAAATGTTCTTCATGATTATGTTTCTTCTTTGAGTAGATTATTATATTATCGATGAAGACAATTACAAATTTATCTAAGTATTTACTTAAGATACTATTAATTAGACACATGAATGAGTATGGGGCCTTTGTTAACCCAAAGGGTATTACTACAAACTCGTAATTCCCATATCTCATCTTAAAAGTCATTTTGTATATATCTCCATATTTAACTCTTGATGATATCTGACATGCAAATCGATGTTTGAAAATATCGTTGTGCCACATGCTTGATAAAATAGATCATCGATGTAGTGTAATGGATATATGTTTTTAATTGTTATTTTATTAACTTGTCTATAGTCTACACTTAGTTGTAAGGTTCCATCTTTGTTTCTGATAAATAGTATCAGTGCTCTCCAAGGAGATACACTTGGTACACTATAATTTTTATCTAATAACTCTTGAATTTGAGATTTAAGTTCATTAAGTTCTAATATATTCATCGGATATGGAGCCTTTGAAACTGGCACGAAATATATTTCTCACTTAGGAGGTAATCCAGGAATTTATTGGAATATGTCTAAAAATTCTTACAATATAAGGAAATCTTCTATATCTTTATTAATTTCTTCTTTTTCATTATCTATTACATGAACAACAAATACTTTTCATCCCTTACAAACACATATTTTTATCTACAAGGATGAGATCGTCCTAATACTTGTAGTTCTTGGTATCCCTTTAATGTCAATGACATTACCATTGTCATATCTCTAAGTAAATGCTTTTTCATAACAATTTAGAATTACTTTATATTTTTCCAACATGTACATTCCAATTAATACGTCATATGATCCTAGTTGCAAAACATTCAAATCTTCTTGAGATTTAAAGCCCTTCATAATAATTTTACAACCTTTAACAAGATTTGTAACATTGCTTTTTATTCCTGTAGGAAGTTGTAGTAGCCATGCTTTTTCAATTTTTTCTTTCCACAATTTACAAATTTCTACTATCTTAGGTGAAATATAACTTAGACTAAAACTTGGATCAATCAAAATGGTAATTGGTTGATTAGTCAACATACCTTCTACTTCCACCATGGAAGCTTGATGATTTGCTTGTCTATTCTCCAAGGCTCTGCTGGTCTTTGGGGTACTCCTTGCTATTTCAACAAATGTAGTAGATTCTCTAACCATTTGTATATTGTTTTTTTTTTCTTTTTGTAAGGACAATCTTTAAAATAATGTGGTTGGCCACACTCCCAACATTTTACTAGTTCTTTTTCGACATTTTATTTGTTATAAAAAGCTGTTGGTATTCCATTCTTATTTTCAGATGGATTATAAGGTTTATTATTTCTGTAGTTATTTTCGTGAAACCCTTTTGCAGTTTTCTTATTGAGAAACTTTAGTTCTTTTATTAGCGGATCAAATCTTTCAACATTCTTTCCCTTCTAGTTTTTATCATTTTCTTTTCAATTTTTATATTGGTCAAAACACAGTTTATCCTTACTCATAGCTTCTTCTAAAGACTTAGGATTTTCAAATTCAATCCTATCTTTATATGAGTAAGGTAAACAAGTTCCGGTAAACAAGTTAAGAAGCTTTGTATATTTTGTTTTTCATCCACAATATATGGTACATAATGCAATAAACTTAGAAACTTGATTCAAAATTCATTCATGGTTAAATTTCTCAACTTCATTGCATAAAATTCTTTAGCCTTATTTTCATAATATTTTTATGATAGATATTGTTTTTTAAAATATCTTTTAAAAGTATTCCAAATGATTTTACATTCATTAATATTTGTTACTCATTTGATATATTGCCACCAAATATTTTCCTTCTCAGTCATATTATAGATGGCCATTATTGATTTAATTCACTTTAATAATTATATATCTCAAAGTATTTTTTCATTCCAAAAAGCCAAACTTCTACCTAGTTTCAAATTCTGGCATGATTTCCTCATGCTACTTATGTTTGTTTTTAGTTTTTTGTTCCATTTTAACATTGTCCTCACCTGAAGTTTCAGTTTCGTTAAAAACAGATTCAGTATGTTCAAATTTATTAGACTTTTTCTTGGGTAGATTAATTTTAAAATTACTGTAAAATTGACCTTTATTCTCGTCAGAGTTTTGATTACAAAGTTTTGTCTAATAGTATTTGTCTTTATAAGTGATTCATATTGTCTATTATTTCTTCTTTCATTCAAGTTAACACATATATTTCCCTCACCAATATTTCCTTGTTTGAGAATTGTTGGTTCATTTTGATGTGACTCTTCTTCACTTAGAATAAGTACTTCTGTCATTTTTTCTGCAATTCAAAATATTCTTCATAGATGTAACAATAAAATATAACAATAGTAAATAAGTCTAGGTGATTGAGCTCATAAAGCCAAGTGCTATTGCTAAAGCTCTGATTCCATTATTTCACATACCCATACATAATTTTTATTTATTTATACATTGCATTTTAGACAAAATAAAGTGTAACATTCTTTCATATTGATTACCCATCTTATATGGTTAAGAAGTTAGTTAAAGGTAAGCGTAATGACAAATTACTCCTTCATTTATTTATAAGAGTGTTATGTACTACTTACCCTCTTTGATTGTCCTAAACTATATTTTTTCTTAAAAGTATATCCCAAATCTCATAGTGCAATTCATATGGTAATTACTAATCTTCATGTTTTTCTTAAAAACTTATTTTTTAACAACCTTTCCTTTATTAGGCCCTTGTCGTAACCTCGCTAGGGTAAAGTAGTTGATGGTGGATTAGATTTTTACGAAATTTTTAATGTAAGTTTTGTCATTCGTTTGCATTTTTAGTAATCTTCCAGCGGAAGATGAGGGTTCTATCCTATGGTTTCATGTTGGAATAATGTAGAAATTAGGATACTTAGTTAAGATATGTGTAACTAAGTTGTTGTGTATCTTTCATATTTAGGTTTGCATTAGTTTCAGATCCACCTTTTTAGGAGGTCACTTCAAGGTTGCTTGTGCTATATATATGTAATTGATTTACATTAATAAACAATTAAGATAGATTATGTGAGCATAGACTCACGTGTGATGTGCCCTTGTGCCCTCACTGTTATTGATTTTAATTTGGTATCAGAGCATAAGGGTTGGGCGTGACTCCCTCACGAGAGTGCTCAGACACATGCAAAGAGCAGAGTAGTGTGTTTGATTTATTAAAGCTTGCATTTGGTATCAGAGCTAGAGGAGGAATGCCTCCATTGTTGGTCTGCCAGATCGCTATCAAAGGATCTGCGTTTGGTGTCAGAGGACTACCTCATCGTTGTAGTTGGATCGTTGAAGGCTTGTATAACATTCTTTGCAACTTCAACACCAAGACCTTGAAGGCTAGAGATAAGAACATTCGCACCAAATAGGCGTTGCATAGCATTGAGTTTTGGAGTAGGAGAGATTGTTGTGCGATCTAGAACGACCTGGTGCATGGAACCAAGAGAGTTGCCAGACTTGGATCGATCTTCGCTCGTTTGGAACGTGTGAAAGAGAGAAAGCGTGAAGAGCTTCACTCAGACTTGTCAAGTTGTAGTTTCAATTGCAAATATATTCAGAGCTACGTGTTGAACACTGGAAGACAGATTCGCTGCAGGGGCGATAGTTTCTTTTCTATCCCGGGTTAGGGACAGATGTGGAAGAGGATGGATCATTGCAGGGGACACAATACTTGTGGATATATCTGTGGACGGATGTGCCAATTCGTGAATGGAGAAGAAGTGTGTTGAAGGCGTAGAGGAGTCTAGAGTGCACATGCATGGAGTTGACTAACAGATTCATTTGTCTGATTGTTGTTGAATGAGGTGCCACGCTGCTAGAGGAGCCACGGACGTGTGGAGGAGCTCGCCAACGTAGAGGAGCACTGGAACTGTGTGGAGATTGAAGGAGCCCGTGAGCCTGTGAACAACGCTGGAACTATAGAAGTTGAAGGAGTCCTCGTGAGATTGGAGGATCTATCTACATCATGAGATTGCAGAATTTTGAGAGGGAAAATCCGCATGAAAAGGATTCCCGTGTCTACATTGAAGTGAAGAGTTGGCTCATTGCTTCCATAGGATCGCGTGGAGAAAAGAGCCGCAGTGACATATTGTAAAAGAAATTTGGTGATAAGAAAGTGGTTTTTGTTACTTGTCATTTCTTTGCAGGCGGTCGAAGAAAATAGGTTCCTCAGTACTAAGCACATGTGGAGCACTGTTGTTTTTGGTGCCAAAAATTATTGTCCAGTGATCATTGTTGTGACCTGAAGACTTGCTTATCATTGCTGTTGAAAGAAGACTCAATGTGAAGGAATGGGTCATCAAAGGAGAATTAAACAGCTCCGGAGAGAGATGAAACACATGTGGAGGAAGAATCAACAAGAGTAAATATATTTTGTAGGTAAATATAAAGTTTCTTCATCAGTAGCCGAGGAACACATACTTGATGAAGACCAGGATCAGATTGTGGATCTGGAGCAGAGTGATGAAGACGAAGAAATGAATGCAATATTGAAAAGGTTAATGCCAGTTTTACCATCATTTTTCAGGTAAAAATTTTGATGTTTGGAAAATGAAAATGGAAGGTTTACTTGGATCAGTAGATTTATGGGAATTTATTAAAAATGGTTATGATGATCCTACTGAGAAGAGAAGAGATAAATTAACATTATATCTTGTTAGTTTAGCATTGAATAATGACATCCTGTCTGCTATGTTATGTGAATTTGGTGAAATAGAGAATGCAAAAATGTTTTGGGATAATCTAGAGATGAAGTTTAGTGTGAGGGGGAGCAAGACAACTGTTGAAAATGGTGAGTGTATTGTCAGTCTTATAACTGAAATTAATACTGGAAATGATTGCATCGAAATCACAATGATTGATGATGAAAGTGTGTATGTAGCTGATTGTGATAATGAGAATGAAAACCTTGTGGAGGAAGATCTCTTTGAAGGAGAGACATATGAAGTCAGATTTGATGAAAACAAGTCATCTAATGAAGAGTGGTCAAAATTGATGCATGAGAAACATCTTATTGATGATTTTTTGTTTGGTGAGAAGAATGGTCCACTTGCATACACAAATCAAGTGGA
>JASDQU011029891.1:11255-22623 GCA_032191745.1 Picea mariana | reverse complement strand
GATGAGGATCATGTTCTTAGGCCTGTATGGTCCACCTCGTTATTTTTTTCACATGGTTTCTTATATGATACTTCACCTTCAGACAAAGCCATCATCGAAGCCATGAATGGCTCCGAGAGACCTTGGGATGATATGCATCATCAATCCTATTTTCTTCCAAGTCTTGAAAGAATCAAGCAAGATGAATTTCGGTCTACCTTGAGTGAGATAGTCGATCACGCTGTAGTTCCACTTGATATGCACGACATTTATGTCGAAGGAAATTTTGTGAGTATTTCTCCTACCGTCTCGATCGATATCTCTCATACCCCTGGCAAGATTGAGAACATAAATATAGTTGTGGATTGTTCGCTAGAAGAAATTATGATCTACGCTGATCTCTTCAAAGAATTTCGAGATGTATTTGCTTGGTTATACGAAGAGATGCCAGGGATCAACCCTCGGATTGTCGAACATGAGATTAGAACTTACCTGGATGATAAACCTATTCGATAACATCTTAGAGCTATGAATCCTAGGAATACCCCTGCTATTAAGGCAGAGGTGAAGAAGTTGCTTAACGTTGGCTTCATCTACACAGTTCCCTTGACCGAATGGGTATCCAACCCCATTCCTATGAATAAAAATCAAGGAACCATTCGTGTGTGTGTGTACTTCCATGACCTAAACAAGGCTTGTCCTAAAGATAACTTGCCCACGCCTTTCATTGATTAGATTATCGATGAGTGTGTAGGAAGCAAGATATTTTATTTTATGGATGGATTTTCGAGCTATAACCAAATCCAGATCAAACCTGGGGACCAACACAAGATGACAATTATATGTCCTTGGGGTACTTTTGCATACCGAAAAATTCCTTTCGGCCTTAAAAACGCCGTAGAAACCTTCCAACGTGCCATGAATTTCGCCTTTCACGATCTTAAGCACATAGTTGAAGCCTACCTAGATGATCTTGCTGCTCACTCTTGCAAGAGAGTGGATCATGTTATACACCTTCGACTAGTTTTGGAAACATGTTGTTACTATAGAATCCGGTTAAACCCTCATAAACGCATCTTTTGCATTAAGTCTGGTCATCTCTTAGGATTTTTATTTTTCGAGATCGAGATCATGGTAGATCCTCTTAAGGTTGAGGAAATACTTCAGTTGCCTCCGCCACACACAATTAGACAGCTTCAAGGTTTACAGGGGAAAGCTAACTTTCTATGTCATTTTATAGTGAATTATGCCAATATCACTAAGTGTTTCATGCACCTCTTGAAGAAAGACACCCCCTTTATCTAGGATGAGTGAGCCCAGGAGTCTTTTGACACTTTGAAGAAAGCCTTGGTATCGGCCCCTCTGCTGAAATCTCCTGATTACAGTAGAGATTACCTGTTGTATATTTCCGCGTCTGTAGAGATGATTGGTATCATTCTAGTTCAGGAGGATGATGAGCTCCATGAGCATGTCATCTACTATCTCAGTCAAAATTTAGTTGGTCCTAAGATTAATTACTCTCACGTTGAAAAGCTATCTTTGGTTGTCATTCACGTAGTCTAACGCTTACGTCACTATATATTACTTTGCAAGACTAAGGTGGTTGCCGATGTCAATTTGTTTCAATACGTCCTTACTAGACGTATCATTGGAGGGAAATATAATAAATGGATTTTCATCTTACAAGAATTTGATCTCGACTTCGCTTCGGCCAAGTCCAAGAAATTGCTAGTTTTTGTAGAGTTAATATTCGATTTTCCATGATTAGACAAGGATGTTATCCATGTTGATTCGTTTGTGGATGAACAAATTTTCCTTGTATCATCGTCCGACCCTTGGTATGGAGACATTGTTTTATATCTTCAAACCTTGAAGTTCGCTCAACATCTCTCGTGAGATGATCGACAACGTGTTAGATACCAAGCCAAAAAGTTTACCATTGTCAGTGACACTTTATATCACCGAGGAGTAGATAATATCTTGCATCGTTGCTTAACTCATGAGGAAGCCAAGTTAGTTGTAAACAATTTCCACAAAGGGGCTTGTGGTGGTCACTTATCCAAGCTTGCGACAACCCAAAAAATCCTGTGAGCCGGTTATTTCTAGCCTAGTATCTTTAAAGATTGTTTCGAAGCGGTTAGGAAGTGTCACCCCTGCCAGGAGCTCACTAAAAAAATGTGCTCGCATCCATCCACTCTTCATCCAGTCATTATCGTCGGCCCCTTTACCAAGTGGGGGGTAGATCTCGTTGATTGCAACCAAACTTCGGCTGGGGGCATCAACACATTATCGTGGTCATCGACTACTTTACTAAGTGGGTTGAGAACATGCCTACCATAAAATCTGATGGGAAGAGTGCAACCTTCTTCATGTTCAAACAAATTATTGGCTGGTTCGATATCTCGAGTGATATTGTCACTGATCATGGTAGTCACTTTTAGAATGAGATGATGGTAGAACTAGCATCTAAGATGGGGTTTTGACATGGTCGTTCATCCCCTTACTACCCCCAACAAAATGGGCAGGTAGAGGCCATCAACAAGTCTCTCAAGACCATTTTGCAAAAAATTGTTAGGAGGAGTAATTCCAATTGGCACATCATGCTATATCCCGTGCTTTGGGCATACCGAACCTCGGTTAAGACTGCCACCAATTTTTCCCCTTTTCAGTTAGTGCACAATGCAGAGTCATCATTCCTATTGAATGTGAAATCCCTTCTCTCAAGTTGGCAGTCAAGCTTTTGTATGCTGAGGGTGACTTGGTCCTCTTGTATGATCAAGCCAAAGAACTGCTAGGGGTAGGAAAGTTTAAACCCATGTGGCACGGTCCTTACATCGTGCGATGTGTCCTAAAAAAAGGATCCTACGAATTAGAATATTATGAAGGGAATAAGTTGGTCGAGCGCAGAAATGGGATCTACTTGAAAAGGTACTACGCTTGAGCCCTAGAATTGGGTGGAACTCTTTGTATACTAATGTAAATTTAGCGTATATACATCTCTTTTCTCCTTTTATTTTGTCTTTAGCTTGCTTATCAAGTTTTCCCTTTGTTGGTCTACCAGTCTTCAGTCTACCTAGGATTCATAGACGGAGTCTTCTGTCTACCTAGAATTTCCAAACAGAGTCTTTGGTCTACCTAGGATTCACAGACGGAGTCTTCAATCTACCTAGGATTCGCAGACGGAGTCTTCGGTCTACCTAGGATTCACAGATAGAGTCTTTGGTCTACCTTGGATTCGCAGATGGAGTCTTCGGTCTACCTAGGATTTAGAGACAGATTCTTCGATCTACCTAGGATTCAGAGACAGAGTCTTTGGTCTACCTAGGATTCAGAGACAGAGTCTTCGGTCTACCTAGGATTCATAGATGGAGTCTTCGGTCTACCTAGGATTCACAGGCAGAGTCTTCAGTCTACGTAGGATTCGCAGATGGAGTCTTCGGTCTACCTAGGATTTGCAGATGGAGCCAGTTGTCATATAGAGAACTTGAATTTCGTTGCTTGGGTCGTTTACTCACCCGAGGGTCTGCTGGTATCTTCAGGTGGTGCATGCCTATGGCCATCCACGAATAATGTGGCCAAATATAGCGTCGTCATAGAAATTTTGCGCGATGCTATCTCGCATGGCATTCGCTCTTTAGAAGTTTGCCTGGATTCCCAGTTAGTACTATGTTAGTTGAACAGTCGTTACCATGTGTGGGATCCTACTTTTCTCCATCAATTCCTACAGGTACATATTTTAGAACGACAATTTGATTTTATTACATATTATCACATTCCTAGGAGTTCTAATCATGTATATGATTCCTATGCTAATTATGTTTTAGATTGGCATTTGTCACATTAATAAAGCAAAGAAAACCATTAAATCAATGTACACATTGTAAGATAAAAGTAAAGTTGAAGATCCCTTTTTTATATATTTCAAAATATGGTGTTTATATTACAAAATTGGGGCTAAAACCCTTGATACACTTATACAGCTGGTATACATATCCCATGATATCTATGCCTGTGGCACCAGATTTGTGTCATGGTATCAAACCATGACGTTTGTGAGATGTCAAAAGAGTCATACTTGTTCTCTAGGTACACCAACCACCTGTCGTTGCATGGCTTCAGGTAGATCCTCTACCTGAACCATAGGAATCCTATGTGTCAAACGAGACAAGTTACCCTGTGAGTTCTATAGGACTCTATCTACTTCTCCTCTCGCCGCCTCATCTCCCCGGTTCCATGTCTGCGATTACACAAGTATCTAGTTAATATTTAAACACCATTCAAAAAAATATTTTTGTTCCCTAAATACAAAAATACAAAAAAAAATGAAATATGTAAAAACCTGTTACCTATGTCACCGTAGGCGGCTCCTGGTGGAAGTGGCATATCAGGATATCCTCTAAAATCGATCCCCACATAGGGATAGTTGTCCAGAGCAATGATTTGTCACCACCACCAGAAGAAAAAATCATAATTGTAGGGCGTTGATACCCTACCTCCCCCCCTTCCGTCTCATGACCTCGATCCACCGTGCCATGGTTGGATTGCATGGTTCTCTAGGAAGGATCTCCACTCTACATCCCAGACCTAGAACCCTCTTGAAAAATAAACTGCAAAGAATAGAGGAAAAACCAAAGTTTCTCTTACTCCCCTGTTTGCAGTCTGTCAATTGACCCTTCATATTGGTCAGCAGTGAGGTACAGCAGTCATAGATAGTGGGCCTAGCACACTCTACTGCGTAAAACATAAGTGATCTCAAGGCTTGATGCAATGAGGCCGAACCTATGATCCTGGTAAGCATGAGCACTATGATCTTCAAACTGAGATTACTTATTCCCTGGATGGGGACTTGGCTTCCCATCTTGGGAGTCCCTTCTACACAGTGGGCATCGATATACTCCTTGATCTTAATCCCACTCTTGCTCCGTGTGACTTCAGGTTCACAACCTCCCCTCAGCGTGATAGACTTGTCAAGAAGTAGATGTTCTCTACTTCAATCCTTATTGGTTATCTATCGAGGATAAAGCTCTCGCTATCAGGGTCCCAGTAACCCACCAACATCTCCAACAACCTCACTTAGGCCCTCATTCCTTTGAGAGCCCAAAATTTGTACAAACCACATCTTTTTAGAGCCTCTTGAGCCACCAAATCTTGTTCAACAGCTGCATCCACCTCCTCATGCTCTCGCTCTCTCCATTCTAGGACCATCATGCCAAAAAAAAATCAATTTTTTGGGTTAGAACCCCTCTTTTGGCCATTTGTGTACCTATACACAGACTTCTTTGCACATAGTTGCATTTAGGGATTGATACATGCTCCCTGTGGTTCACACAGGGGAATATACCTCATCGTACACGTGACCTTAACAAAGGAGACCCACATACACCAAAAATCCTAATTTACTCCCTTAAAAACTAAAAATGGAAACCTATTTCAAAAATGCAATCCACTAAATTTGAATAGGATGAGATGAAGAGTTACCTGATCCAAACGGTTCGTGATTTCGTTGCTCGATGCTCCTACAATCGTCGTTTGAATCTTGGAGGTATTTTGGTCCAAATTGCACTATTTGGGTAAAAATCAAAATGATACAATAATTTTCGATTTTATTACTATTTATAAGCTATTTTTACCAACTTTATATAGTTTCATGCTATTTTTTAACCTAATGGACTAAGTCAAGAGTGGTTTTGAGCTGGTTTGTTGTAGTTTTGACTCAGTTTTCTTGCGGATTTCAATGTCATGATTGGTTGTTCATCACATCGGGTAGGTATTTTCATAACCTAGCATATAGGATAGGTATCCACTCCATCATGCACATTTTGGCATTATCCTTCGACTACCACCTTTTTATGACTTAGGTACAAACCCATTTATTGCAACACAAAACCTTATAGTGTCGCTAATAAATGGTAGAGACTTACACTTAATGCTTAGGGGGATGCCACATGCTGCTCTCAGATTTGACGCTTTATGAGCACGTGATTACGAGGCCGTCAAAGGTGGTTTGGACCCAGACTGCTTTTGGGCCCACAATTCATCACTAACTACCACGTAGCTCTTATGTTATACCACAGTTTCGATTGCGAGACCGCTCAAGAATTTTATCTTTCAGGCATGTTGCGTCCTCGCGATGGAGCATGGTCATTGATATGGCCTTGGTCTGTGATATGGGAACCTCTACTAACTTAGCATTCTCGCTAAATTTTATCTTTCCTACCAACTCTAGGATCCTTCTAACCACGCTTAGAGATGCAACTATTTTTGGTGTTGAACAAGAACACTTCCCAGAGGATAATCTGACATGGAGGCATGAATTGAATGCTAAAGCTTTGAAGTGAACGGCGAACGTTAATTCAGATGGAAACGTGGTAGTGATCGATGGACTACAGGTGAAAACACACTGAAAGAAATCGGGGGTGGAGATGCTGAAAATCTCAATTTTCTGAAGTAAATGATGAATGTCCGATTTGGAAGGACGCATGGTAGAGATCTGCAACTTCGGGGAAAAGGAGTTAGAAGAAAAGTGAGAAGGGAATATTTCAAACTCCCAAAGCTCGAACTCTCGAAGTGAATCATGACCATCTGATCTGAAAGGATGCGTGGCACTTGATCTTTAACTTTGAGCAAAACGCTCCGGAGGAAAATGGGGTTGGAGATGCTGAAACTCCCGAAGCCTGGATTCCCGAAGTAAATTTTGACCGTCCAATCTGAAGGTAACCGTGGTGCTTGATTTGCAACTTCGGGGCTTCCACCTAGTCTTTAAACCTTGTGCAACTCTGACATTGCGAAAGATCGAGAGCTATTGATCTGAAATTCTCTTGGGATCTCTGTTGTCGAAAATTGAAGTCGACCATTGCTTGTGTTTTAAGCCCTAAATGGGCTTATTTTGAATGTTGTATTTGGACGCTTCTATGAAACAAAGGACTTGGTCATCCTGCGACCTTTTTACAGCTATATGTGATAACATTTGGCTCCATAGGGGATGGCATGCTCCGTGCGAGCTACCAAGAATAAGAAATTCCAGTGCCTTAGTTGTTGGGTTGTGGAGTTGAGCTAAGATACATTTGTTGAAGGAAATAGGCTGACATGTACACTACTCTACTTGAAAAGAAATCAAACACACATGCTCCTAAAGGATCTTAATTATGTACAAACCTACACTAACTAATTTTTACAAAGTTCCAGGTGAAAGTGAACTTCCACCAGATCCATTCAAGTAACCTCCTAACTGAAAACTTATTTACTTTGTCACTGATCCTCAAAGGATAATGAAACTGTGACAACAAATCGATTACATTCTTCATCTCTCCTCCTAGTGCTAAAGGTAAGATAAAGTTGGGAGGCTTCAATACATGGAAAAAATGCAACTCCATGCATTCCCCTACATGGTCATAAAATAGGTGACAAAACTTACTGGGTTGGTAACAAAAATCCTGCTCTATATTATAGCTGCTCACATTTGGCTAAATGTCTGTGGAAANCTATCTTACAGCTTCTCACATCTGGCTGAATGTCTGTGGAAATTACAGGTGAGTGAAAGGATGATGCAAGTTGTTGATCCACTTCTCCTTGGTCTGCTCCGATCACATCTGCTTACTGATGGAAAGAAATCTCCTCGTGTATATCAATGGATGGCTCTTTTTATTTAACATGCTACCCTTGGCAGAAGATTTCATTTTCATAATAAGGATGGATGCTAATTCTCTTTTCTTCAAAAAATAGCTCCACATCTTCATCACTATCTCCATAATGGTCAAATGAAGGAGGAGCCTCGAACGCACTACCAAAAGGTATCTTTTTCCCAACTTGAGAAAAATGCTCTTCATTATTAAACATAGGCTTCCTTTTAAGATTTAATACAGGAAGCAATACTTTATCATCATCATATGAGTCATAAATAGGCTGCTCATATTTAGGCTTTTTAGAGACAGGGCTACAAAGAATATCAACTTCTAGAACAGATTCAATTTCTGCACTTTCCTTACTGAGACAACAAACACAGCTTTCATCTGATGCAGATGAACATGGAAGAGAAGGAGATGATTCCTCATCCAAGTCATATTATTCATCCTCACAACCTTGATAAGAATCAACTATATCCTGAACACAGTCTTTATACTCCTCACAATAGCTATGAAAAATTAACTCAGAGTAATACAAATTTTGAAAATGCATATTAAAAGCTACATGAAACTGTTCCAGGGAGGAGATGCTAGAAGGGGGAAAGGATCAATACCAATCACAAGCATCTCCCTCTAATGAGAACACGAACATCTTCATTAACACATCCTCATGATGTATTCCCCATTGATGCATGAGTTCATGAAACTCAAGCATATGCTCAACATGGTTTTAATCTCTATGCTCTCCAAATGTGGGCAAAAAATCACCCCTCTCATCCATAGTAGGAGAAACATTTGGAAAACCATGAACAATAGAAAAATTAAAAGGAGAAAACCTCTGAGCCAAGATAGCTTCCATATGAGAATATGACTTCTTAAAATTGTGGGGTCGTCGCTGGATTCTTTAATCATGGAGTCGCTAGGTGAATGATATGCAGTCTTAATGTGTCTGGTCTTCGTTCACCATCAAAGATCAGATCTGATCGTTTTCATTCTCCTAGGGAAGATATCTTCACTTTCATCCCCATCAACGATGCCATTAAATTTAGCACTGAGAGTCACCCTCAGACTGCGAGAGGATAAGCCCAGTACCCATCAAAATGTTTGGTGGATGTTTGTTTTATGAGTGGAGGTCAAATGGACAAAACTCAGTACAAGAATTATTTTAATCACAGAAATTGGACAAGCAATGCATAGGGAAGTTAGGTCCTCATTAAATTCAGTTAGTGATTTGAGTTTAAGGGTGAGTAGGAGGAATACTTAGTGAGAGAGGTCGACAAGTCTTCCATGAGCATCTTGCTTTCAAGCAACTTGGTGAAGAAAATATTAGGCTCAAGAGCACTCTTGAACTCAAGTTTCAGACACTGAAATATGTCATAGCAGCACAATAATCAAACCTACATTATCATGCAACTACAACAACTCGACTAGATCCTCCATGCCCGAGCCTTTCAGCATAAGGGGAAATAAGGTAACAAATAAGCTGACTAAAACTGGTCACAACACTACAGTAATCAAACCTACATTATAATAGAACCACAACCCTCAACTGGATCCTCCATTCCCGAGTGTTTCAGCGCAGTTTAAACAAAGAGATGAAATAAAATGACTTCTATTAATGCGATAGTATCAAATTTGATACATAACTAGAGAACTGGATGAGTGGGGTGAGCAAAAAATCATCTCATCATGGGCCTACAGGAAAAACTATCCATAGGGGTACCTCATGCTGACAGTTTCGTCTCCACGACCAGACCCTCCATACTTTCTAATTACTGGGTGATTCGAGGTTTCAACCAGGAGTCCTTTCTTTTATTAATTGAACCCTCTTCGGGATCGGGATGAGGCTTAACACCTAGGGGGTTCCACGCACTGCTCTTGTATTTGACGCTTTATCAGCACGTGATCATGGGGCTTTCAAAGGAAGTTTGGACCCAGACTGATTTTGGGCCCACAATTCACTACTAACTGACACGTAGCTCTTACGCTATACCATGGTTTCGATTGCGGGACCACTCAAGAATTTTATCTTTCAGGCATGTTGTGTCCTCACAATGGAGTGTGTTCATTGATCTGGCCCCAGTCCCTGATCTGGGCACCTCTTTTAAATTAGCATTCCTACTAAAGTTTATTTGTCCTGCCAACTCTAGGATCCTTCTAACCACGCTTAGAGATGGTGCTAATTTTGACGCTGAAAAAGAACACTTCCTGGAGGATGATTTGATGTGGAGGCCTGAAATAAATCATGAAGCTCCAAAGTGAACGAAGAACGTTGATTTAGATGGAAATGTGACAATGATCGGTGGACTATGGGTGAAAACACACTAGAAGAAATCAGGAGTGGAGATGCTGAAAATTGTGAAGCCAGAATTCCCAAAGTAAATGATGATTGTCTGATCTGGAAGGACGCATGGCAAAGATCTGCAACTTCAGGAAAAAGTAGTTCGGAGGAAAGTGAGAAGGGAATATTCAAAACTCCCAAAGCCTGAACTCCCAAAGTGAATCATGACCATCTGATCTGAAAAGATGTGTGGAAATTGATCTTTAACTTTAAGCAAAATGCTCCAGAGGAAAATGGGGTTGGAGATGTTGAAACTCCCGAAGCTCGAATTCCTGAAGTAAATATTGACCGTCCTATCCAGAGGTACACATGGTTCTTGATCGGCTACTTCAGGGCTTCCACCTGATCTTTAAACCTCGCGCAACTCTGACATTTCAAAAGACCGAGAGTCGTTGATATGAAATACTCCTGGGATCTTTGTCGTCAAAAATTGAACCCGACTGTTGCTTGTATTTTGAGCCTGAAATGGGCTTCTTTTGAATGTTTCATTTGGACGCTTATGTGCAACAAAGGAATTGGTCGTCATGTGACCCTTTTACAGCTATATGTGATAACACCTTCAATCATGGGATATTAAAAATTACCCTTAATTTCACTAGATATTGATAGGGTATTCACTAGTTCATGGGATATTAAAAATTACCCCTAATTTCACTAGATATTGATAAATATCTCTCAAAATCCTTTTGTTGAACTCCCCTCCCAATACATCTTTCCAAGAAACCAAACCCCTGTTTTTACCCCACAATACCTATAAACCCCTTGATACCCCACATCTCCCCCCAATACCTACAATATATTGACTTTATTTTTCACAATTAAAAAACCCCCTTTATGAATGAACATGATAAGATATTGTTCAATAAGGTGAAGCCCCCGTGCTTCTCATCCAATCCCTTGTTGGTTGGATAAATTTGTTTTTTTAGGCATCCATCAAGAGGTGGAGGTATATGCTTAGAACTAGGAGAGTCTTCTCTCTAGGTGAGCAGTCAACTGACTCTTTGGTGGAATAAGCATATTTTGTAATAATCCTACAAGGACATAATGAACAAATAAGTACACAAGGAAAATGTCCAAATTTTGCAATTATTTGTATTTCACTTGAATGAATTTGGAGACTACTCTGGCAAATCATCACATACCTATGGATTATTTTTTCAAGAAAGAGAGATATGGATTCTTTGCATGAATGTGGGATGGTTGATGGCATGGATAAAAATTTTAGTCCGAATTCATGAAAAACTTTGCTTCCCAACACTAGAGCATTTCTTAGGTGAACTTATTCAAATTTAGTTGTTCAACATGGTTCTTACAACTCAACATGACGAGATCTCAGGTTATCCTTGCATTTTTTGGTTTTGAATATTCCCAGTGATTGCTACAAGCGGAAATACTTTGATTACTACAACATATGGGTTTGACTAAA
>JASDQU011029890.1:31008-42087 GCA_032191745.1 Picea mariana | reverse complement strand
TGAAAGTATCCATCCAGTCTGAGCCTCGTATGACCCCGAATACCCTCCATAGGTTTCGACCCCTAATGAAGTTCAACGCAGACCACCACTTCATTTATATAACAACACACGCAGATGGCTATAAGCAACAATTGCAGTCCTATTAAAAGCTTACAGAGGAAGATCTAGAGGAAATCACCAAGGAATGGTCGACATACCTCCTTATCCCAACCAACCCTATGGAGTTGTCTGATGTAGACAGTTTGGAAGCTGTGTAGGATACACCCCGACCTAGTAAAACAAAGAAGCCTGAAGAAGTTCAGGATATAGACAAAACATCCGTGAAGACTGCATCTATTTCACTAGAGCAAGGAGGTTCTGGCAAAGAGATCAGCAAGGAAACATCACATAAGGACGAGGAGGACCCCTCGAAGAAAAGAAAGGTGTCCCCCCAGAAGCCTTCATCCAGAAAGAAAACAAAAGCAACCAAGACCAAGTTCGAGACTGTCCTCACCCGATATGACTTTAACTTCATCATTGTTGCATTGAATGATGCTTCACTAGAGATTGTAGAGAAGTAGAAAGACAGGCAGGAGGCGATGTACAGTCAGATCAAGATATATCTTCAAGGAGTGCAACAGGAACTTCAGTCAAGGCACATAGTCTCCACTATGCCCCTGTCAGTCGGAACACTAGAAGAAGGAGATGAGCCAACTCAACTCCACTGAATCACAGATTTAGTCGAGGCTTGACTTCAACAATCACAAGATGAAGCAGAGAAATCCATCCAAGCTTTGAAACAAGTACAGGGAGTACTTGTAGAACAACGCAGTGCTGTAGAACAAGAAAAGAGTGCTCTCCAAGCAAAATGGAATGATGAGAATGAAAAACTACAATAAGGAAAGGAATAGTTGCTGGCGGAGCAATTGGAGGTAAATGAAGTGGTCAACATAGCACTTTTCTCTGTGACAGTCATTGAGGTACAGACCAAAGAAAGAATCCCACAATAGGTTGCATAACTTGAAGACGTGATCCAGAAGCTACAACAACACATTGTAGATCTAGAGCTCCGTGCCGTACTCGAAACTCCACAGGAGGTAAGAGACCCAAGGGAAGCAATTGCTTGCAGCATAGTTGGCAGATTAAAATCTCTTGCCTTGGAATGCAAGCAGTTGAGTAACCAGAGTTCTCAGACTTACGAGAACCTCACAGAGAATCCAGAGTTACATGCATTGGAGTCATATCTCCAAGAAGAAAAGCATCACGATGATACGTTACAGGTGCAACTGAAGGCCTTGTCACTAGTGGAAAGAATGAAGTGGTCTCAAGAGAAATGCACTGCCTAGCAACAGATCCATATGATTCAGAGTAAAGTAATGGAAGTCACTCAACGACTTCAACCAGTGCAAGAAAAGGCATGCCAACTATTCACTAAAGTGGAAAGCCAAGGAGCCGAACTGGAACAGATCGTCATCACCACAGAACAACGCTTAGAAGGGCCAGTGAATGACGCAGTGAAATAGGAGTTCACTGAGCAAGAGGCCATAGCAATGTAGTAGGTCAAAGCAGATCGAGCCAAGCTCCAAGCATTCGAGGAAAAATTGCTCAGACTAGAGTGACTCGGGATGAGTCACAGGTGAGTGTTGGGGGCATGTTGGCCCTTGACCAAGTTTTGGGAGTTTCTTGGTCATATTAACCTATTGTGGGACTTTGAAAGATATTGAAGGAGGAGCACAAGACAGAGTGGAGCTCACGGGATCTCAACCCACTTTTGGGTCCATTTTGGGTTTTTTGGAATATGTAACTTGATTGGGATATTGGCCCATGGGTTTTACCCATGCTTAGGCTTATTTTTTAGGTATAAATAGTAAGCTAGTGAGCTAGAGGATAAATCAACATCTATGTGATGTATGCTAAGTGCAAGTAAGGTTTGTAAGTACTTTGTGCCTATATGAGGCTTGCAGAGCTAAGTGAAGGTCATTGTAAGGAGTTGTGGAAGGCTTTGTGCTATAGCACAAGGAAGAAGGATATAGCGAGCTGCACAAATCTTCTATCCTATGCGAAGAAGGTTTTTGGTGGCGCTATGTTGTAACTGATTGAAGACACTAATAAACAAGAAGAGTTGGTGGATGTAGCCCTAGGGTGCAGGTGAACCACGTAAATCTGTGTGTTATGCTTTGTGCTTTGACTTGATGTGTTTATCCTTTCTTTTGCTAAGTGCTTTGATATATTTAGATAGATCTACTCATGCTTTGTGCTTATAAAGGTGTGTGAATGCTAGATCTGACATGTATGAAGATTATTAGTGTTGATCTACTAGATCTGATCTGTTTTACTATTGCTAAGTGCTGAAATACCTTAGATCTAAGTGGATGTTGTGATGCTTTGTGCTATTGGCGAAGTATAATAAGGGTTGAATATTGACAAATGATCTATGCTAAGTACTCTGTAAGCGATATAATCACAGATCTGTGTCCCAGCTAAGGTTGCAGACACTTGAGTCTTGCAACCACCCTTGCCTCTACCTCGGGTGAGACTTCATCTGCTTTGCAGGTGTTGCCGAAAGGGCCGATAGTTAGGGATTTGTTGGTGCTCTCTCAAGCATTGAACCCTGGGTCTGCCCTTGTGCCAACAACTAGATCCAAAATCGATTAAAATATCTATGGATTTATTATCAATCTTACCTTACACTTCAATCATGTGGGATTGATAGTATGCTTGTCTATTGTCCAAGGCTGCATAGATCCTTGGCATGCTTTTTCCCAAGTTCTCTAATATCTCCTCTTTCTTGACTCTATAAAAAATATTCATCTTATCACCTCTATGAGGATAATATTTATACATGTGATCTCCTTCACATCCTCAACACTTTATGGGATATTGTCTAGTTCACCTCTTTCCCAAGAACTTTGTCATTTTCTGATCACCTTGAGATGACTTCCCTTGTTGATATGATTGAGATCTATTCCTTATGAAAGGTGTTTTGAATACTTTCTTCCTTTGATCGATATTTCATTTCTTCTTGTCATCCCAAGCCTTTTGGAAAGTTGGTATTCCTTTGTTTTTATCATACAAATACTTATCCTTCCTTATATATTCCTCTAAATTATTGGGCTCATAAAACTAAATTTTATCCATATAAAATGATGGCAGTCCACTCAAGAACATCTGAATTTTGACCTTGTCATATATGATGAAGCTCTCATACTTGAGAATTTCCAAGAAATTTCTCTCATATTCATCCATGTTTATGTTCCCAAGTTTGAGTTCAAATAACTCTTGTATCTTCTTGTCATAATATTGTTCTGACAAGTACTGCTGCTAAAAGGATTTCTTGAACTATTTCCAAGATTTTTTTTTTTCATAAAGCTTCTTAACCCACTTCAACCGATCCCACCACATAGATTCCTTCCCTTGTAGGTGGTAAGCTACAATTTTGGCTTCTGCATTTGATGATTAGTTATGCAATTGGAAATATTTCCTCATTCCTAGAAACCATAATTCTGCATCTTCACCTTTCTTGTTTTCTCCATCAAATGATGGTGGCTTGATTTTCTTCAATTATCCTTTCAAGCTATCTGGCCCATGTCTCCTTCTCTGATGCCCGACATGAGATATACTTGGGCTGCTTTCCGACCTTGAATGTGCATATGTTTTTTTGGTCGAGTTTTTTGGGGAATGATTATGTTGATGTCTGCTAATACTCCTTTATCATATATATCCTCCATGATAATCCCTCCTATCATGAGACCTAGACACTTCCAATTACTGGCACTAGCTTCTTTCCTTGTGCAAAAATATTTGTTTACTTGATTCTGCAACATATTCATGATTTGGAGTATCTTCTATTGAGCTTTCACGATCCTTTCATTATTGGCTCTATAGATCTGTACTTCTTTTTGCATGCTCCTCATAGTTACAATCTCCTCTCTATCTCTTCTTCCATTAGAATTAGGATCAACATTACCCATGATGAAATTCAGACCTATAATTTCTTCTTCATGTTTGTAAGACCCTTGAACATCCTCCATATCTCTAGTTCTCATGTAGAGACTAAATTCTGCTTTTTTGTATCTCTAATTCTGCAAGAATGTGCATGCAATAATTGTTGTTAGAATTAAGCATATTGAAAAATATTTATTAATTGTATTATTATATTACAAGTCATTATTCTTTTTAAATTATCAATAATATTAATACACTACTCCAAAATATTTTTCCTTAAATGAATTCCTTGTTGAGGAAAAGATATGAAATAATCTTACTCAAGCATTTTCAGACTCTGCTTGGCTAGAGAAAAGTAGATGAGAATATCACCCTATGTTTATAGCCAACAAAAATAACATCCTAACTCACAAGTATTAATTACGAGTTCTTAGGCTAGTCTTTTATCAACAAAAAGCTTGTTGGAAATTTAATTTTTATGTAATTTTCTGAACATATCAGTTGCTGAAATAAATGTAAAGATAGAAGTAAAGTCACCAAGATGATAATAAAGATAGATGACACATAAATCAATCCTTTATTTCATTCAAATTCACCAAAGAGTCATTTTATTTACAAAATCTCATGCATAAATTTTGGACCAAAGTTAAACTTAGACATCCCCGATGGAACATACAAAATGACCTATGACGGAAAACCAAAACTGAACTCTAAAAGATGGATCAACTTGCCACATATTGCTGCCTACTTGACTCTGCACAATAGCCTTTGTCAGTCATGAAAGTTAATTCACAAACAAACAAGTCTACACAGAATATCAAAGATAGATCAACACCTCTGAGAAACAAGTGTCTGAATGATGTGATTCAACCCTAAATATTTCTGTCTACAATAAGACCCTGCTATCACAACAAAGAATTAGGCTTGTGATGAATAATGAATGAATAAAAACTAAACTATCTCAACATAAAATCAAAGAGAAAACCTTATTATGCTTCTGCTTCTATCCTCCACTTGTTCCTCCCTTTCCTTTTCCTTTTAACAAATTAGAATTGGTTGAAGTAGTTGAACCAACTCATTAGTTAAGTTAATTAAAATATTCAACCAAATTTTAGTTAGGGGGAAAAGTACTAATCATAATAAGGGTTATAATTAAATAATAACTAGTAGGTGGGACCCCTTGTGACTCCCATCAACTTATGATAATCATAACATCACTATTAATTAAGCAAATCACACCTCCTTATGACTCCCATCGATATATTCACATTCGTTAATTTAGCTCATGATATTTTGAATTATTTTCAAAAAACATTACTCATATATCCACAATAAAACATATTGTCCAAACATTCCTGAAGCCAACTACCACCAATAATAGATAAAATAAAAATCAAAAGCCATATTTTACATTTTGTGAGGCCATCTTTCCTTTGTTGATCATATGAGAACAATCATCCTTCCAATGTAAGTGGAAAGACACAGATTTACTAGAATTATCTGAAGATGTGGAAGGGACAGTAGCAACCTTCTCTTTGACATAGGCGTAGCATGCCTTTGTTCTTAGCCTTTTATTTGAATAGCTCATCCCTGCATGCGTGATTTATTAGCAAATGATATTTTAAATAACAATACATGACAACTCTTTTAAAATATGAAATGGATTTTGGCTCAACAATATATCAGACTCATGCAATCCAATCCATACAAATTGTTTTACTGTTTATCAATGAGCATGGGGTGAAAAAGGGTTCTGGGATATGCGAGGGGTTTGTATTGAGCGAAACATGATATAATGAGGGGAAAAAACCATGGTTACTGCTCAATGATAACAACAATCAACTGTGAAGAAAACCAATAAAACATCACTGTAATCTAAAAAAGACACTGCCACTTTCAACTACTTTAACACCAAAATTCTCTTGATTGTAATCAATCTTAGAACATGGACTGGAAAATGAATATGGGAAGGTGAAGGGATTTGTAATTAGTGGAAAATGAAATAATGGAAGGGAAAAAGAGTGATTACTATTCATAAAATTAATCAAATGATCCACAAAACATTCTGTGAAAGGAGGTGCACTAACCAATGATCATTGTGACCAAATAACAATTACCATGTATTTAATTAGTTCACTATTCATAATCAAATGTCCAACACAGTACCATCTCAAGACAATATGCATTCCACACAATATGTAAAGGAGTTCTGTTCCTTTCATTTATATACTTTGCATCTTATAACAACTTTCAAATAGTAACCATTCCCACTTTGTTAACCATCAAAATCAACCACTGCCCACACGTTACTTCAATCAACAAATATACTCAAAGTCGTGCTTCCAAAATTTAACAATGAAGTCACACTATCACTGCCATTGGGCCTCTCATTTAGGATGCAATGATATTCATTAAACATATATGGAGGCAGTAAATCTAATAATCCATATTAAATTGCAAAATCTGAATTGACATTTAAACAGACAGACAATAGTCACCCTTCCAACATAAGCTATGTAAAGAATAATTCAATCATGCAAGTGTAATTCTGCCACTGCATAATCCTAATTCCATGTGACTCTAAAATCTAGGCCATCCATCCAACATGAAGAGGTATCAACAACATGCCTGTCTCAACAAATGATTGGACTGCAACAAAAAACATGCTTAAAACTCTGTGGGTACCCCTGAGTGTGAAACCCAAGATATCCATATTATACATAGTGCACAACTACCAAGACGCCATGATGCAACATATCACAGTCACAATAATAACTCAACCCATTGTGTTGATCCATCAATCTAATACAATATTGCTTCGATTTAGTCAAACTGTAATCAACTATGTTGTGTACAACTCGTCCTATACAATTAGACGATCATAAGCATGCAATGGATGTAGTTCATATAGTCATCCTAGTTGCAATAACCATTAGGCCCCAAAAGAAACTAATAGTTACAATGACCATTATTTCATTGTGTAGAAACACCACACACACAAAACAGTATGCGTGAGCAACATCAAGAAATTGTAACCAATGCCAGCTAAACATCCAAATGATCCTTAGTGAAAAAATACCAGTGAATGTGTATCAACCAACCAATTCACCACTGTCGTAAAAATCAATCGACCTAACAAGCTGTGACAACCACGCATCAATTCGAATTGGGGCAGTGACCCTTTCCATTAAAAAATACTGAGTTATTAAACATAAGGAGGGCGACTGTTTAATTTGAGTTGTGCAAATAACAATGCAGGGTTTACCATTGTTATAATTGAGGCAACAACTAGATGCCAAGCCAACACGACTATCATATGACCAACTGGGCGAGTCTGTATTCAAATCAATCGACAATACATTCAATCCACAATAAACCATAGTAAACTTGACAGGCCCACAATTCTTCTCTATAAAACCCTCTAACTGGAGGAGTTAAGGGTTTACTTCCGAGCCAACACTAGAGTCGGCTCCTTTCAATGGTAAGACCTCTGAGACTAACGACACATACATAGAGAACACCAAAAATTACTTCATGGAAAAAGTGATGAAAACCTATGACATGAGAGGTCATAATAGAGGAATAAGGTTCTACCTCAGCTTGGTAATGATACCTAACACACACAGGGTATAACCCTCGTGAATCCTCAATCAAATAACCACAATGCTGAGGTGAAGACATGGCCGATAAGGAACAACATAACTCACTGTGTGACCCTTGGCAGTGAAAACAACGCAATGCCCAAATACAAAATGCGCAGTGACACAAACACTTCAATCATTAAACCCCATAAAAGCCCACAGACTGGATACAACAATATGAAATCATGAAGATATCCAACCAAGACCAACAAACACCCTCCAACTAAACCAACAAGGATAACATAGATCTCTTGTGATTGCTAACGCCTAGGATAACCAATAACATTATGACTTCAACATCATTTTAGAGAAAATCATCAACGTTTCATTTCACAATCACAATTTTATACAGTTGCAATACTTAAGGAAGGCACGAACCAATACACCTGAGCCAACATCCATTTCATAACTAGAGAAGACTCATGAAGGGTAAAAAAAAAGACATACTTGTAACCGAATGCCTTAAAACGTGAGTTGGCCGAGCAGTTCCTCCCTGCTAAGAAATCAGAGCATAACCAATGAAACAATGTTTGAATGATAACTTGACTAGGGTGGGGACCAACGAAAGGAGTAAAGGTGATGTGCAGTAAATGAAAATCACCTCCACACTACAAGTTCATTCAATTCTTAGTACGCACCAATAACTGATCAACAAATCATCCACTTTGAACCATGCATCGAGACCAACAATCTTTAATTTCCAAGAGCACCACCCACATCACATATTACCATCTTTACTATACAGAAATGCATGTCAACCATGTTCTATAAAACCTCAATAAATCGCATGGCTATCATATGTTATCTAGGATTTTCCACAATCTTTTAAATGCATATAGTATAGCATGTTAGCATAGGATAGTTTCTCCCTTTAATKTCATTTCATTTGTTATTACTAACATATGTCAGTTGCAGGTGTCCCAAGTAATAGATCCAAGAATAGACATAAAAAACATTGGTATAAAACTTGAGTTTGGAACAACAAGGGGACCATGTATAATATGCCTGATCCATTTTCCAATAAAACAAGATATCGTCAACCATGAAACTAGTGTTGAACAGTAGCATAACATCAAATAAGCACCATATTTGATCTTCAATCTACAATGGGGTCCCACATACCCATATTATTTATCTTTTATAATAATAGGCTTTAGCAAAACTTTGTGGGCAAAAATTCATTGTGAATTTAATCATCAACATTCCTCTCTAAAACAACTTTCCAATGGATGTACTCATGCCTCAATATGATTTATGAGTGAAAATTTACAACATCCAGATGTTTCAATTTCCACTCATTTACTGCTACAATAATCTATTTTATCACTTTTTGAGAAAATATGTTGGCCCTTGACCAAGTTTTGGGAGTTTCTTGGTCATGTTGACCTATTTTGGGACTTCGACAGCCTGTCTAAGGAGGAGCACAAGATGAAGCGGAGATCATAGGATCTTGGCCCCCTTTTAGGTTTTTTGGGAATATGTAACGGGAATGGGATGTCGTCCCATGGGTTTACCCATGTTTAGGCCTATTTTGTATGTATAAATAGAAGGATAGGCAATGTAAGAAAGGAGAGAATAGTGCATCTATGTGATGTGAATGTATGCTAAGTGCAAGTAGAGTCTATAAGTGCTTTGTGCATGACTGTAAGAGACTTGTAGAGCTAAGTGCAGATCCTTGTGAAGGATTGTGGAGAGCTTAAGTGCTGTAGCGCAATGAAGAAGGATCTAGCGAGCTGCGCAGATCTTCTGTCCTGTGCGGAGTAAGGGTTTTGATGAATTTGTGCTTGTAACTGATTGAACGAAGACAATAAAGAAGAAGAGTTGGTGGACGTAGCCCTAGGGTGGGAATGAACCACGTAAACATTGTGTTATGTGCTTTGTCTTGATGTGTTCATATGTTATATGCTAAGTGCTCTGATATGTTTAGATAGATCTAGTTATGCTTTGTGCTTAGTGTATATAAGAATGTTATATCTGATCTAGATAGTCATGATTACTGCTTGATATGCTCATTCTGATCCATTTGTATATGCTAAGTTCTTGAATACTATAGATTAGTGTGAATGTTGTGAAGCTTTGTTGTATCAACAAAGTGAATAGTGATTACATTTTAAGGAACTGACGGTGCTAAGAGTTGTATTAAGTAATATAATCACAGATCTGTGTCCCAACTAAGGTTGCAGACACCTGAGTCTTTCAACCACCCCTACCTCTACCTCGAGTGAGACTTCATCTGCTTCACAGGTGTTGCTGAAAGGGACGGTAGTTAGGGATTTGTTGGTGCGCTGTTGTAGCATTGAACCCTGGGTCTGCCCCTATGCCAACAAATGGTTCTGTTGTCAGGACCTGAAATAATGATTGGTGGGAACTGAGAAAGAAGAAGCTTTGTGGAAAGATCCATCCTAAAACTGTGAAAGATCTATGCGTAGATCTGTTTCCCTAGTGCGCAATATTCTACTTGACTTATAAAGATCCGCGCTAAGGAAAGAAGGTCAGATGTGAAAGAAAGAAGCCTGATCTAAAGAAAGAAGGTCAGATCTCAAAGAAAGAAGCCCGATCTAAAGAAAGAACGTCATATCTGAAAGAAAGAAGCTCGATCTGAAGAAAAGAAGATTAGATCTGAAAGAAAAGAAGCTCGATTTGAAGAAAATAAGATCATATCTAAAAGAAAGAAGCTCGATCTGAAGAAAATAAGATCAGATCTGAAGGAAAGAAACAAGATCTGAATGCTTGGTACTATTAAAAAGGTAAAAGTAAGAATTTTTGATTAAAAGAGGTAAGATCTGCAAACCCTGTGCTCTAATAAAGGTAAGAATAGTTAAAATTTTTAGATCTGGATGCTTTGTGCTCTGTAGAAGTAAGATAAGTAGATTTTTTTGTTTTGTTTCTAGAGTATGGATCTAGGTATGATTGATAGGATCTATCCTAGACTAAAAACTAGGGAATTGATAGATGAAATATGGTTTGATATGAATATATTTGATAAGAATAGTGAAAGATATGTTATACCAATGCATAGAAAGAATGTTTGGACTAAAAAATGGATGCAGGATCCTAGAAAAAAATTATTGCAGGTTAGCTCCTATGATCCTAGTGAGTAGTACAGACGAGGTCGAGGATCATTTAAAATAAAGAGAGGATTAACCCTCTGTTACAGTTGCAGAAGATCGAGACATCTTGCTAAAGAATGCCCTGGTGGAAGACCTAGTTGTCTTTGTTGCAAATCTCTAGACCATGAAGTGTTGGATTGCCCCAGAATGATTGCTAAACTTGAAAGTATGAACATAAGACAAGAAAAACCTATGACAGATCCATAAACTAAGGCTATAGCAGAACCCAAGAAAGAATCAGAGAAGGTGTTACTACAGATGAAAGAAACCTTGGATGACCATCGATATGTTAGAATATCAGAGATTTTTAAAGACAAGGAGTGCCTTGAAGCAAGAATAGGGGACTTTGACATTGAATGTGTTCTAGATGAGGAAACACAAGTGAATATCATGATAGAAAGAAC
>JASDQU011029890.1:0-12845 GCA_032191745.1 Picea mariana | reverse complement strand
ATTACCCTTGAAATTCTTGAATTTAAAGTCAAAGAGGAGGGCCCAGTCACCTGGCTTGAAGTACTTCTTTCTAATAATTTTGTCATGCCACTTTGCTCATTTCTCCTGGAAAACAATGGTATGTTGCATGTCATCCTTCTGGATTTCATCCAACTTATTAAGTTGTGCCACTCTTTGTTTCTAAGCATCTGACAAGTCTATACCCAATTGTATGGTTATTCTGAAAGTTTTTACTTGGAACTCAATGGGAAGGAGAACCTTCTTGTCATAAACCAACTCGTAAGGTGTAAATCCAATGGTACTTCTTCATGCTATCATATAGGCATAAAGTGCCTCTTGAAGTTTATCTACCCAATATATATGATGTAATTATACCATATTGGTCATAATGGCTTCCAACACCTTATTGGTGGACTCGACTTGTCCATTAGCCAATGAGTGGTATAGAGAGGATTTTTAGATATTTATATGGTACTCTTGGGTAATGGAATGCACCAAATTAGACATGAAATGTGCTCCCTGATCTATCACAATCTCACTTGGGACACCAAAAAGAGTAAAAATATCCTCAAAAAGAAAATCTACAACTAATTTTTCACTAGCTTGGTACAAAGATTTTTCTTCTACCCATTTAGTGATGTAATCAATACAAACTAAAATATACCTTTTATTTTGTGATGTGGGAGATATTGGCCCTACAAAGTCCAGATTCAATTTTTCAAATGGCTTGATAAGTACCTGTGGTTGCAAGGGAATATCATTGGCTTGTACTAGTCTTCTCATCCATTGGATATTATCACAACTTCTAACATACTTTTTAGCATATTTAAAGAGAATTGGTCAGTAGTACCCTAGATGAATTACTTTGTAAGAGGCCCTTCTTTTAGAAAAGTGGCCTCCACATGGTTCATCATGGAAATTTGGAAATATATCAAAATATTATCCTCTCGTACACATCTCCTAATGATTAGGTCTGGTTTGGTATGGAAAATGTCTCCCCCAATCCATGAGCAGGTAGCACTAAGCTTGACAATTTTTTGCTTTTCTCGTGAGGAGAGGTGTTGGGAAAAATTTCTTGTATCTAAATAGTTATTTATGTCTACAAAAAAAAAAGAGTTAGTATAGACAACAAATAATTATTTGTTATAAAACTTATCATCCACATTACTAATTTCACCTTCATTATGAATCCTAGAAAGAAAATATGCAACCAGATTCTCTTTTCCATGTCTATCTACAATAGTGATATTAAAATCTGGTAATAATAGCGTCCATATTGTAATCCTACCATTAGTAATTTACTTTTTCATTAAAAATCGAATGGCAGAATGATTGGTATGGATGAAGACTTCATAGCTTGTTATGTTATCTCTAAACTTATTTATAGCATGCATAACAGCTAAAAATTCTTTCTTAGTGACATTGTAATTAAACTTAGTTGGTGTTATATTTTTACTTATAAAATAAATGGCTTAAGATAGTTCAAATTTATTTTGTCCTAAGATAGCTCCAAGAGTTGTGTCCAAGGAATCTGTAAAAATGTGAAAAGGAAGGGACCAATTTGGTCCCCTAAGTACTTGTGTCATAAATAGTGTATCCTTCAAAACCTCAAAAGCAGTTTGACAGTGTGAGTCCCAAGAAAAATCAACATCTTTAGAGAGTAATTTAAACATGAGTGTAGCTATTTTAGTAAAATTTTCAATAAATCTTCTGTAATACCCAGTGTGAACTAAAAATGTCCTTACCTCTTTATGTGACTATGGTGGTGGAAGGATCGTTATGACTTCAATTTTGGTTGGGTCTACTTTGATACCTACACAAGAAATGTGATAACTGAGAACAATATCCTCCGTGGACAACATTTGACACTTCTTGTATCTTGAATTGAGGTAAGTTTCTTGACATATAATCAGAATTTTTTTTAGGTTATCAAGTGCTCATTTAAGAGTATCACCATAGAATAAAAACTCATCCATATAAATTTCTATACATTCATGAATTAAATTGGAAAAAATACCCAATACTTCTCATTGAAAGGTGGTGGGAGCATTGCATAAACAAAATGGAAAGACTCTGTAGGAAAATGTCCCCCATGGGCACATGAATGTAGTATTTTCTTGATCTTTCAGTTTGGATTTGGTTGTAACCATTAAAATTGTCAAGAAAACAAAAGTATTGTTTACCTGATAAAGTATGCAACACCTGATCAATAAATGATAGTGGAAAATATTCTTTTAGTGTCTCTTTATTCATCTCTTAGAAATGATACAGATCCTTCATTTTCCATTCTTTTTAGATACCACCACAAGTAGGGATACCCACTTACTATCAGAAATTGGATTAGAAAGTTGGCATAGTAACTTTTGTAGTTCTTCTTTGACAATGTCTTTCAAAGCAGGGTTCATGCAACATTGTGGTTGTCTAATAGGCCTAACATTCTCTTGAGTGTAAATGTGATGTAGGAAAGTTTCAAGATGAATTCCACGTATGTCCTTATAATCCCATGCAAATGCACAATATTTCTCTTTTAATACATGGATTAGTTGTTCCTGTTGTTCTTGGTCGAGTTTAGAATTGATGTTTAAAAATATTATGGACTTATTTCAATAGGAATGTTATAAGGATCTTGACATGCATTAATTGTTGATACAAGAAGGGAATCAACTGCACACTTGAAAAAAGGATTTCACCTCGAGAAGAGAGACTAGGTGTGATCTCATGAACACTACACATTCTGTAATTGGTCCTCTTCAAAACCTAGGTGGTCGATCTGCAACAACAATCTCAAAAGTATATCAATGAATGCCAGTGTTAACTCCTCAAATAAATTGGTGGATTTATTTTCTTTTCTAGGTGATAGGTTGTAACCTCAAGTAATTTTTGAGTTTCAATAGTTGCAAAACTTAGGTTTCTGTTTTTGTCTTAGGAAATAATGTGATCCATGAAGTTTTCTTTTTCAAAATTTGCATAATTCACTTTCAACAGCTAACATATGTCCAAAAGTTGATTGTGCGCTGTGGAAAGTGTCAACTTTCAGCAGCTAAGGAGCTCTTTTCATTAGTCGATGCACTGTTGAAAGTGGTGAATTTCAAAAGGTCCGACAATCAAGTTCACGGGTGGTGTGCTGTGGAAAGTACATGCTTTCCACAGCTATGAAGCGGTTTCATTAATGTGGCGTGCTGTTGAAAGTGCATACTTTCCACAGCTAAGGAATGTTTTTTAAATAGTGGTGCGCTATTGAAAGTGCATACTTTCTGCAGCTAACAGGGATTTTTCACAGAGTCGCGCGTTGGTGAAAGTGGCAAGCGAACAGTTGACAGAGGCGTTTTCCACGGGCCGTTGTTGAAGAAAGCGGGAATCACGTGCGTGATATCCACGTCTGAAGGTCATGATGATATGATCATCCCACGTCAGGTAAATCCAAGGCATGCGCTGATGAGAGTGGGCAATGATAGTAACTCAATTATGCATGTCAGAATTTGACTGTAATTCGAATACGGCCCAGAACTCACACTCAGCACTCATGACATCCGGGATGGCAAATACGAGTTCGGTGATGCAGGTATAGAGGAGGTATCGCTGGCCTGACACCATCAAATCAAACAGTAGTTTCCATATCACAAATCGTTTCTGGAATGCTGTGGAAGTTTCATTTGAAAATAGAGCCGAAGCCCGAACTGCTTTCAACGGCGCAGAACCTTGGCTCGACTGGCAGTTACAGGGGTTACAAATTGTCAAGTTTTTCGAGCTATAGAATGGTGAGAAAACACAGTGGCTCTCTACTCAAGAGAGAGCTGGATAACTTGTCCTTTCTACAATCACATTCTGAAGTCCAGAAGCATTTTTCAAATGCAGGGTGTATGGAATTTGTCGAAAGGTTGCAAATTGGGTGCCACTAGGCTACAGCAGAAGCCTTTGCCAAGACTTTCGATGTCAATAAAGCTCGTGTTGGGTCCATGGAAATCAAAGTGGATGAGGCTGTCATTGCCGCAGCTACAGGTTTGCCAAGAACTGGTCAGAGCTGGTTTAAAACCACTGTTCCCAAGAATTTGGATTTCAGGGTCTATTTGAAAGAGGGGTACAGGCACAAAGCATGGAGAAAAGGTATGCTCGTTTCATATCTAGATGAAGAATGGCAAGAATTGTTCAAAGGTATCCAATTGTACATTACATCGAAGGGAAGATATATTAAACTGATGATGTACCACTTCAAACTACTAGATCATTTCACAGGCAAGACCCCTATTAATTAGCCTTATTTCTTATATCAAAGTTTGACTAAGGTATGCAAGAGGATTAGAGATCAACCCTTGAGCATGAAAACTACTCTGTGTCACCTCGACCTCATAAAATTGATTATCCTGGAGGAATTGAAACAGCAGGGGAGGAGCTGGGAGCACTTTCTGTTCTGGGAAGGTTTTGAAATCCAGAATTAGACAACAAATGAACAGATGAAGGGTTCAAAGAAACAATCATCTCCTCAAAGCAGCTCAAGAAAGAGAAAGGAATTTCCAGGATCTTCAGAGGACAGAATATCTGGAATGAAGCCTCACAGGTTGAAGAGAAAGTTAAACTTTGACCAGATCACAGAGCAGACTACACAGTAGAATAGAGGGTATCCTATAGAGCAGAGTACAGGGAAGAATATACTTAACTTGCCCTATTCATATTCAGAATCTGAACAACAAAATCAATGCCCGGTCATCAAGAGTTCTGAGCAGTCAGCTGAGTGTGCTCAGAACTATGAAACTTTCAATCAGACAGAACAGGGAGAATCATCAAAAAACCCCAGGTCAAAGAAGTCTCAGAAGATTAAACATCTCAAGGAGGTAATTGCCCAGCAAGAGGTCTTGGAGCGGGTGATTAAAGAAAGGTATAAGAATTTATCTAATAACTTCGCCAAGACCAATGCTGCGTTCAAAAGATTGGCTAAGGAAAGTGTTAGAGAGAAGAAGAGGAAGAAAAAAATCACCAAAGACTACAACAGCTTGTGGTGGCTTGCCAAACGTCTCAAAAGGCAGATACGGAGGTTGAAACAAAAACTAAGTCAAAAACCTCATCCAAATTTGAAGGTACTTGCTCAAGTCGTCGTTAATATGCAAGGTGAGAAACCAGATACCCACTGATTTTGTTTGAAATCAAATTTTGGAGGTGAAAACTCTTTTTGAGAACAATCGGGACTTTCAACAGCGCAAAGCTATTATTCTATGCCCCATTAGCTGTGGAAAGTGACAACTTTCAACAATGAATGCGTGAAAAAATTAAACGGTTGCGTTGTTGAAAGCTAGGAAAGTAATTTTTGAAGCCAAAGACACGACAGTTCATTCCAAATAGGTTTTGAAGGGATTCCAGTGTATCAATGGGCTATCAAATCGCATGCAAAGATTTCAGCATCAAAGGTTTGAGTGAATTTTGGTAACAAATGAAAAACCATTTCCTCAAAAATCGGCCATGAACGTTGGGAGATCCAATTGTCAAAAATAGGTGTCCTGTTATTCTTCACCACAGTACAGAGACCAGGAGCTGAAGGATGCAGCTGACGATTTTGGAGATTGAAGACAGATTCGACTTTCTAGTTTAGTTGTTAAAGACTTTACTTTCAAGTTGTTTAGATAGAATTGAGTTGTTTTTATTAAATACAGATCCCTATTTTTAGGATCTGTAGCAACTGTTTGTAAGACTATAAATATCTATTTTTGAGACGAACCAAGGGTTCGATTTTGGGTTCTATGATGTTGCCACTGTAATCAAAAGACCTATTCTTATTATATAAAAAATTACAAGCTTCCTTCAGTTGTGTTGTCAGATTTTTCTCCTCTGTTCTCTGATATCTTATGAGTGAAAGTTCTTTGTTGATGCTCATTCAATCTGCAGTGACTGTCATCTCACTGGTTGATTATTTTAGTTGATAATTATAATTTATTTCATTGGTTATTAAACCCATTGAGCTTGTTGGTATGAAGTATAATCTGGTGTAATAGCTATTTTCTTCCCCATTTAATCAAACTTTGTCTGACTGCATGGCTAGAAGGCCTTGTGAGATTTTGTATTTCTAGACAGTCTTGAAAACACAGTCCAGTCCCTAGATATTCATCTTGATCCACAAACCACATCAATTATTAAGAAAATATTTCCCAAAACGAGTTAGTTACTAGGCATCTCTGACTTACAGCCTAGGAGAGTTTCCTGGAGTGATAACAAATTGGCGCCGTTGCCGGGGAGAGGAGATCGAAGCTCAGCTTCTCTGGGAGACAACGTAGATCTAGTTCTTGATGATAGACAAGAAATAGACACTATCAGGTTGTACATTTTATATCTGGCAACTCCATTGAAACGAAGTGGCTCCCAAAAGAGCTCACACGAGGGCAAACCCAGAAGGCCCATTGACATCAGTTCCTGATCCAGAGAAGATCATCAGCAAGGGCAAAGTTTTGCAAAGACATGCTTCTGTATCTGCAAGTGCAATTGATTCAGGTATTCCAACTAATACTCATCCTTCCATATCTAAAAAATCTTTGATTGAATCCCCTGCTGAAACCCAAAATTCCCAAGAAATAAGAAATTCATCTCAAGTTTCTAAAGTAGAAGAACCTTCTTTTTATTCTAATATTACTGATTCTGTCCTTGAGGTTGACATTTCATCCCATCCAAAAGAATTGAATATTGAATCCTCCCCACAGAAAGAAGATTCCTCTTCATCTCCTTTGTATTCATCACCTAGCAAACCTTCGAAAGGTGTTTTACACACTTACACCAATCTGCCTGTTCTTGAAGAAATTCTCTGTGATCTGTCCTCTAAAGGAGAAGAGAATCTATCTTTGTGGCTCGGTCAGTTTTATAAAGCCTCTTATTTTCCACCTACATCCAAAACCTCTTCTCAGGGTGAAGTAAGACATCCATTCTATTCTAATTCAGGCAACTCATCTCCTCCATCATCTCCTCCGAGTTACTCATCTCCTCCATCCTCTCCTAATATTTCCTCGTCTTTATCAACCACCAAGACTGCCATGGCTACCCCTTTGACCAAGATGGAACAGATCTTGGCAAACAGATATGCCCCACTTGTCTTGCCCAATCCCCTGTCCACCATGCCAACAGGTGACTACCAGAAATATATGCCAAAGTTTACAGGAGCAGGGGAGTATACTGTTGAAGAACACATTGAAGCATTTTATGCTTATGCAGAAAACATAAATATCTCAGAAGAAGATGTGTGGACTAGAGTTTTTGTGCAGATTTTGGATGGCCAAGCCTGAAAGTGTTTCAAAGAGCTACCAGCAAATTCAATCACTGGCATTGAACAACTAGATGAGGTTTTCTTGAAACACAGGGTAGAAAGAAGAGATCTGTTATATTACATTTCTGAATTTGGAAATTTGAAGAGAGGAGATGGAGAATCGGTCTCGGACTTTATCAAGAGATTCAATAAAATGTTTGGTAAGATCCCTGCAGAGATTAAACCAAGTGATGCATCGGCAAATATCACATTCTCTGCTGCCTTTGATGCAGAGTTTTGTCTGATCCTTAGAGCAAGACGATCAGCCATGCTTGCTTTAATGCAAGATGGTGCTCTCGAGGTTGAGTCTAACATTACAGCATCACAGAAGCTTAAAGGAAGGGTTGAGAAGAATAAGTATGTTGTTGAGCCCTCCTCATCTTCTAGTAGCCAAATGGAAAAGATGGCAAAGATGTTAGATAGTCTGACGTCTGAAATGTCAAAGTTAAAAGTCCAAAATCAGCAACCAGCAAGAGCGAAAGAGCCAAATACTTTCGCTCCCAGAAATCCAAATGCTTTTCCTTACAGAAGGAATAATCCACAAGTTTAGATCCTTCAAACAGATAGAAATCCAGTTGATGATCAGAGGGTCAGGCCACCATTTCAAAATGTAGTGTTAGATGAAGAGCAACAGCCACCTCACGATGAAATTGAGGATGCAGATGAGATAAATTGTTTTGGTGATGAGAATGATACTTCATTTTTAACACAGGTAGACTATGAAGAGGCCCTGATGGATCAGCAAATCCAGGAAGCAAGTGTAGAGGGAGATGTCTACTTGATAGATGATCAGAAAGGCTACAATTTAAGGTCCAAGAGTGTTGGTCCAAAAACACCTATTGTTGCCCCTGTGAAAGACAAGGAAGATTCTGCTCCTATGAAAAGTAAAGAGGTTGCTGCCAAACAGCCTTCAGCTTCTGAAAAACAAAATCCTCCTCCAGTAAAATAGTAAAAGAAACAAACTCAGATCCCAGCCAAGGAGCAAGTTAGTCTTAAGGCTCCTTCCAATGAGGTAAAGGTTTCAGACAGACCATCTCTCCCTTTCAATTTTGAATCTGAAATTCAAAAGGTTAAGATACCAATGCCTTTAACTGAACTCACGAAGAATGAAGTCTTTAAAGCAGCCATCTTAAAGTCTCTTGAGCCTAATACCTCTCCGTCAGATGATTTTATTAATCTGCAAGATGATCAGCCTAAAGTGACCATAGGACCCATGATAGAAGACCGTGACGATTCTTGTCTACCATTTTACATATCACTAAATGTCCATGACAAAATCCTTCACAATTGTCTACTTGATTCGGGGGCATCACATAACCTTATGCCTAAGGCTGTGATCAATGAGCTTGGCCTAGAAGTCACCAAACCTTACCAATATCTTTTCTCCTTTGACTCTAGAAAGGTCAGATGTCTCGGCCTCATTAAAGACATGGTTATTAACCTTTCTCAATTACCAATGAGGAGCATGGTTATGGACGTGGTGGTTGCTGATATTCCACCTAAGTTTGGGCTGCTTTTGTCTCGTTCATGGGGAAAAATATTAGGAGGTACATTGCAGATGGATCTATCCTATGCTACGATTCCAATGTTCGGGGGGGAAATGAAAAGACTTTACAGGGAAAACTAGCTTGCTTATATCATCAGTGATGGAAAGAATTCCGTCAATCATCCTATCTATGCTATGGATATGGATTTTGGTTCATGCATCCTTCATATTGATGATGGTCAAGCAACTCCTATGCAGCTAGTGAAGCCTATTGAACAGCCAGCAGAAAGTGAAAACATTGCAGTCTGGACTATGTACTTCGATGGGGCTAGCACTAAAGACTCAGCAGGTGCTGGAGTAGTCTTGATTTCTCCTTCAAAGGAGACCATATCTTTGTCTTTCAAGCTTGACTTTAGAACCACTAACAACATAGCAGAGTATGAGGCTCTACTGTTGGGATTAAATTCATCCAAAGAGATGGGGATAAAAGGTTTGAAGGTATTGGGAGATGCAGACCTCATCGTGCAATAGGTAAATAACACCTTTCAAGCTAAGCATGTTAGATTAAAAGCTTATAGAGACGAGGTATGGAAGCTGCGTGATTCTTTTTCTCTTTTTGAAATTTCATACATACCAAGGGATAGGAATCAACTCATTGATTCTCTTGCTGTTTCAGCCAGCACATTCATTCCACCCATGCCCCCTAAGCTCAGCTATGAAATTCAAGTGAAATATCGACCCTCCTTACCTGATAATGTCAAATATTGGAAAGTTTTTGAAGATGACGAGGAACTCAGCAGATTTCTCCAAGTGGCAGATGAGTTTTCTGGTCTGCACATTGATCAGCAGAATCTTAATGAAGAAGAATCACAGGAACCTGAGCTAAAGAAGAAGTTGGGCCAGCATGATATTGTTCAGTTACCAAACAATTATATACCTCAAGGTTTGGTGCCCCTGGAAAGGTTGTTCGATCAGAATGATGTCCCTTATCAGCCAGACAAAAAGGAGAAAGATCCTGCTGTTCATAAGCACAACATAGGAGGTAAAAGCCAACCCAAGTTTATTAATTTGTCTTCTGAATTGACTGCTGATGAGAAGTCAAAATACTGTAGTGTTTTGAAGGAATTTTCCGATGTGTTTTCTTGGAAATATAGTGATTTAAAGACTTATGATCCCGATATTATTCAGCATAAAATACCTCTTGAAAAAGACACTATTCCTTTCAAGCAAAAACTCAGGCCTATCAATCCTCTCCTGCTGCCAGTGATTGAGAGAGAAATTAAAAATCTCCTAGATTCCAAGATCATAGTTCCCTTGAGATATTCCAAGTGGATTGCCAATCTGGTGATCGTAAGGAAGAAGAATGGTGAGGTCAGATTGTGTGTAGACTTCAGAAACTTGAACAAATTCCTTAAGAAAGACAACTATCCTCTCCCTAATATGGAACACTTGCTGCAGAGGATTTCAGGGGCCAAGGTCATGTCTTTTCTTGACGGCTTTTCCGATTACAACCAGATCTTTGTTCACCCTGATGATCAGGAGAAGACTGCATTCACCACTCCTTGGGGTACCTTTATGCACTCCAAGATGCCCTTCTGACTAATGAATGTTGGGGCCACATTCCAAAGGGCCATGGATATAGCATTTGTGGGAGAAAAGGACAAGTTTGTCCTCATATACCTTGATGATATTACAGTGTATTCCAGCAGCCATGAGGAGCATCTGAAACATCTGAAAAGAGTGTTCTTGAAATGCAGACAGTTCGGGATCTCATTGAATCCCAAGAAATCCCAGTTTTCTCTAAGGAAGGGGAAGCTCTTAGGCCACATCATCTCAGCAGAAGGTGTAATGATTGATCCGGCATGAGTGGAGGCGATCCAAAAACTGTCCTTGCCAAGGTCAAGAAAGGACATTCAGTCACTGCTTGGTAAGATAAATTTTGTTAGAAGCTTTGTGCCCAATTTTGTTGAATTGGTCAAACACATAACATGCATGCTGAAGAAAGGGTCTGAGATTAAATGGTCTGAGAAACTCTTTTCATGATATCAAGCAAGCGATCATTGAATCTCCAATTTTGATCAGCCCAGATTACAGTAAGACTTTCTATGTCTTTTCCTTTGCTTCCTATGACACAGTAGCAGCAGTCCTGCTTTAGAAGGATGAGGAAGATTTTGATCATCCCGTGGAATTCTTCAGCAAGACACTCAAGGATGCGGAACTAAGGTATGACCCCATCGAGAAACAAGCTTACGCTCTCATAAAAGATTTAAAATCCTTCAGAATTTATATTCTTCACTCAAAGGTCATCGCATATGTTCCCTCATCTTCGGTAAAAGATGTTTTGACTCAGCCAGATATTTATGGAAAGAGGGCAAGATGGATTGCAAAAATGATTGAGTTCAATATTGAAGTAAAGCCCACCAAGCTGGTAAAAGGCCAGGGCCTTGCCAAGATTTTAGCGGAGGAAAATCATAAGCTGCTGGATATTAATTTCATAGCAGAAATTTCAGAAAATTCACAGACAGAGTTGGCAGCAGAAGGGCAGGATGACAGTCAGCAAGTGGCAGAGCACTTGGCTTCCTGTGAATGGTATTCTGGCATCATACATTTTCTGCAAAAGCTTGAAGTTCCTCCCGAACTCAGCTTGACTCAAGATCGAGCTCTCAATCTCAGAGCTATCAAATTCTGCATTTAAAATAATCTGTTATGTTAGCAATAATTCTAGTCATGGGTTCGAGAAGCATTCGGCCCTGCTAGTCGCACAAAGTGCTCAAGCGCAGCTCAGAGAAATTTTTTTTTTTCCAAGTAGCGGATCAAGCGAGCGGGCAAAGTTTTGATATTGGAAGCCGAGATCCATCCACGAAGTAGATCAACGGTCATCGGGATCTCGGAGTTGTCAATTCACTCGACATTTAGCAGTAAAGGGGTCCTTTCTATTTGGAGGCTAATCATAGGTCGTTCGATCCAGGGGCGCATGTCGCAAGAGCTGGCCATCTCGATGTTTTGCCCGTCGCGACTTCAACACACAAAGGGCAGCTCTATTATTTCGCGAGACGCGAAGTGCCGAGAGAATCTGGGAACTCGAGCCCACAGAAGTGTCGAGAGGATCAGAGTCGTTCTTCAGAGGAGACATGTGGCGAGAGATCCCGTAGAGTCGGGGATCGGTGAATTGAAATTCCCGTGCACATGGTAGCAGGAATCGCGATATGCCGATACGCGATTTCCCGACGGAGCTGAGGAGTATAGTGGAGTAAAGGTGGCAAGATATCACGAGTCCGAAGGATGTGTGCTCGTCGACATCACAAACGCCGAAACTCTGATGGGGGGTTTGGCTATGTTCGTGCGAGGACAGGTCATATGGATCATGTTTTAGCCGGTAGGGGCTAGCCCCTAGGAAAGGATCTCATCGCACATCGGGATATCGGGGATCCCAGATACAAGGAACTCGCGCACTCCAAACTCGCGAATCCCGAATCCCCGAAATCCAAAAACATTCATCACAGACCTCCATTACCTATCCCCTGCCGCCACGTCCTTTTTACTGTATCATGACATCTGCATTTTCTTCTCGGCCACTGTGTTCCTCCACCTGGCTCGTACACTTCAAAACTCATGGATCCTGCCACTCGTATCCGCCCTATCGTTTTCCCTGACCGATCACCTTCCATTCACCACTTCACGTCAACTTGTCAGTCCTACCATGATTCCTCCAAGCAAGATTCAAATGGTAGAATATGAAGGTTTCCATGTCCTGTAGCTACAGAGTCGGCCAGGGCCTTCCTCGATCCCAATGGAACAGTTATTGCGGCAGTTGATGGTGGTTGAACATCGTTTCCTCCATAAATGGAAAGTCTAGAATTGACTATAAGCTTGTCAATTCTTTCTCTGGTCCTTTGGAATGCGATTGCATCTGACTGAAGTCCACGACTGCCCAGACACTGCAAGCGCAGTAAGCATATAGACGTAATGTATTCAATGCCATGTCTCGATTTCGCTTCCAGTATTTTTGTTCCAAGTATATGTAGGCATTTTTGCCACTTTTGTAAGCATCGATGGTTGAGCAGAGCTCCCTGGTTGTAAAAT
>JASDQU011029889.1:0-24414 GCA_032191745.1 Picea mariana | reverse complement strand
CAAGGCAAAATTGTCACTGTTGATCAGTTGGATTTCTGCACGACCGATGCTCGCACTCCCGCTACCAACAACATTCCTTTCTTGGGAGACCACAAGATCACGTATGAAAGCATTGGTGTTGGCTTATTGAAATATTCTAGCCTCATGGGTACCTTCCCTACACCACTTCCATCGACTACACATCATATTTCCATCGTCGATATGATTTCGACCGCGACTTATCAATCTTTGGAATCATCAGACCCTTTGATTGTATCTAGTCCGTTGGAATTCAATGCACTAGGTGACACCGTGCCACTTAGTCCAGCCAAAACATCATACGTTTCTATCCAATCCGCTTCTCCCTCTTCAGATGACCAACATCTATTGGCACCCGACAGTTACTCGATGTCATCACGGTTAAGTTCCTTGTCGTCTCTGATCGCCTACATTTCCCCAATTTTCCCTCTGATGAATCTATTATGGAAATGTTGAACATTGATGAGCTACCTCGAGATACTAACCATCATCGATCCTCTTTTCTTCCCCCTCGTGAAGAAATTCGGGAAGATATACACTCTATCTCCCCTCTTGATGTCGATTTTCCATCATCTCCCATGCCTTCAACTTCCGATGATTTGGATCCGGTAGTTGACATGGTGATCTTTTCGGTAGGGCTATTGGAGCTTGATCTCCTTACCCCTGATGAGACCCTCGACATGTGTCCCTTCCAAAGTAATTTTATTCCATCCAATGAAGATCTCTTGGAATACATGACCAAGTTTTGTCCCTTGACATGGTGTCCTTCCAGGACGTTATTTTATTGGCAGCCATGATCAAGAAGAGTCCACGAGCATAGTTTCTCTTCTCTATGGCAAGCTCGTTAAAAACTGAAACAACAATCTGGGGATTGAACCCGGAGCCCTGAGCATAGTTCTTTTTCTAGTGTCAAGCTCGTTAAAAAATGAAACAGTCAACTCTCTTGAACCTTCATTTCATCCACTCTTATCCTTTTTCTCCATCTAGTAGAGAAATTGGTGACAACCTCAAAGTCGGTGAATGAATTGAAGCTTGGAGGGCATGTCTCCAGCCTTTGATGATCATTCTGGAGTTAATCCCCCAACTTTCAAGCTGGGGGCATACCGAGCTTAGTCTTTGTTCTTTCTCGTGCTCGTAAATACATGAGAATGCAATCGAGCAACCTTTTATCTCTTTTTTGGGCTCGCATGGTTACACGAAAAAGGAACCCCTTGGAGTCATCTTTAAGCTCTTTTCAGACTCTCTAAACATGAAAATATTGCCAAGTGATCTTGCTTCATTTCCCACTCATTAAAAGGTTTGAATGGGCATCTTTCAAGTGATAATTTGTCTCTTTTTCGGCCTCACGAGACTAACATTATGAAAAAGGACAACATTGGAGTCGTCTTTAAGTTGTTTTCAGACTCTCTAAATATGAAAAACCACCGAGTTTACCTTCTCTAGACTTGTTAAACAATCATATATTGAAGGGCCCATATGGGATCGAAACCTTACTTCTTCCAGTTTTCTAAACAAAGGAAGAGGAACTTACCGAAGGTGAGTCATATCGAGCATGTGTTACCCTCCTCGAGCTTGTTAAAATTAAAAAGAGGTACTCGTCTATCTGGATGGGGGAAAAATTGAAGGAAGCAAGCCAAGCAGTTTTTTGAGAACACTACCATTAACTCTTATAGTCTCCCTTGAACACGACACTTTGTCTTTGCACGTATTTTAATCCGTTGAACCTCTACACTGAGCCAATCCTCTGAGTTTCTTTTAATCCTTTGGGTCACCTGACGAAATTCACCGTATCCACTGCATTATCATGTTTTGGTCCATGTTAGGTTTCTACTGTTGTGCCTCAATGTTCAAGGGAAGTATCTGCCTCGAAAGTCGGCCATCACAAATATCCTATTTCAATACCTGTGTCAGTCCATGTTCATTTGATCTACCAATTACATCTCTATGCGAGTTTCATGTCGTTGATGGGCATACATCAAGGCCCTCCTTCGACGAGTCTATTCATGTCGACTTCAACACATTATCCGGGAACTAGACTTAGAAACCAGTTAGTACCTTGGGACCTGCATGTCTCAATGGCAGGCCTCCTCGCGTCCGACAGTGGGTTTAAATAATTAACCCCTGATCGGATGATTCCACGGATGTTTGACTTCATCTCATTCATTCACATTCATCGAGATGTACTAGAGTACCTTAAGAATCATTGACATCAATGGTGATCTCCCTCGCACTTGTTAACGGTTTACATCATTGACCGGTAATCAAGTGGTCTCTGCCATGTTCGACATCAGAACATCTATTCACATGGTTAGATTCGTACTACATCGGAATCGGTAAGAAGAACCTGGGTTGAGTTTTCACTCTTATGTATACTTTGCCCAGGTTGCGAAGGAGTTCTTTTGAACTATGACACATATACTGTTACATAGATCCACTTTGTATTGGTCGTGACTATGTCTTGTCATCTCGTAGATCCACTGTATATTCTTTGTGGCTATGATCAATTCAGGTTATAGGAGTATAGATCCACATTGTATCTGTAGTGGCTATACCATTTTGTCAATATAATTATGGATCTGCAGTGTATTTTATAGCGGCCATACCTAAAAAGTCTTTATCACTCAAGCATAGGTATGCCTGCCTTGGGTTTGAAACATGTCATAATATTTGTTTGATGGTTGTTTGTATCTTTTTCAGGTTTCTCTGCGTCCATACCCTTGCTCGAAAAAGTATACAAAGTACTTCAGCCATCATCGTCTTCTAACTTCGTACTTTGGGGGGCAATCTGTTACACCTCAAAATTACTCACTTCGATAGTGTCGCAAGTATCGTCATTACAAGTGTTGTAAGTGCCGCATCTTGTCCGCAAGTGTCACATGTTGACTACAAGTGTTGCAAGTGTCACAAACATCATACTACCATATTTCCCATGGTGTGCCTCTAATGACATCATAAGGACACTTAAGACACCTCAAAGGTTAGTTTGGAAGAAGAGAAATCAGTTGACAGGGAGTACAAACCTTTTGACATTGAAAGAACCACTAAAAAATGAGTTTTGGAGAGGAGCGCTCCCCTATCCACTGTCAAGGAGTGCCGGTACTCCCTGAGCCTCTTTGGGGGAATGTTTGAGAGCCCTGTGCACCCTTTTGGGGGAGCGCTACCCTTTTCTGAGCAAATTTTGGGTTTGTCGAGGAAAATAAGGGAAGAATCCCTCAATTCCTGAAGGTAGTTGGATTCAAATAGATGGTCAAGGCATGATCTTAGGGAAGATCCTCAAATGAAGGAGAGGAATCCTCAACTTATCCCAAAGATCTCTCAAGTGGTTGGACCTCTCCAAGGTTATATAAGGAGGCCTTCTCATGGTGAAAGGTACATGGAAAAGATTGGATATGTGAAATTTATGATCTCACGAGTGAGATGTCATCAAAGAAATCAGTGGAGATTACTTGAGCAAAGGGATTGGACAAGGAGAACTAGAAGAAGTTGTTGCACCTTCATTCAAAGGATTGTAAGTATCTTTACTTGTTCTCATTAATAATCAATGCTTGGCCTATTTCTTTCAAACTTATGCTTGTTCCATATAAGTTTGTCTGTAGTAGATGGATCTATATTTGAGCTAATCTCAGTAGAGTATGCAGTCCATTGTATCTTTGTTTGTTTTGCAGGACCTATCAGGGATCTCAAGATCGAAGCTCAGCTAGGACTTTGCAAGGACAAACATTGCTAATAAGGTACATATCTTTCTCCTTCTCTCTCATTTATTAGCTTGATTAGATCTAAAAGGAAGTCAGTGTCCATGTTAAGCACCTTTCTGTCTTGGCCTTAGGAGTCTAGAGACTAAGAGGGAATCCACTTGTCCATAGGGGGATTCACCTACAACACACATGATCACACAAATGAAAAGGACAGGTGGCAGCATATGGTTAGGAAATCCCTAGTATCTTGTGATGATGTGTATACACGATAGTCCACGTGTCAAGTCATGGTTTGATCCATGTGTCACGTGGGTGTCGTGCCATGTATACAAGACTACAACAAGGGAAGTGGGATTTAACCTTCATTCAAGTAAAGACTACGATGCATTCTAAGCCATTGATTGATTGACTCCGAAATCCGTTGGATTTGTCGAAGTATGTATGGTTGGAGTAGTCATCAGAGTGAAACATGACTCCATGGAGAAGGCACTCTGACGAGAGGGGCCTGAATGAATCAGAGTCGTCAATTTGGAGAAGGATCGAGGGTCCAATAGGGTGTAATTCGAATGGCTAGGTGGTGGATGCCACGACAGTGACACGTCAAATGGCACAAGTGACAGGAAGCCACGTGGAAATGGAGTGATGTATGATTAAAGAAGACCTAAGAAACTTTAGAGGGCCATAAATTTTGATCTGTAGCTTAGTTTTGAGCATGGTGATAGTCGTTGGAAAGCTCTTGATGAGAAGAAGGAGATGGTTGTTTCGAGAAGAGGCTTTGATATGGTTGAGGAAAAGTGAAAATTTATCACCCCATCCCTTGAAAGGGTATTTAGGGAGTTGGGTGTGTTACAAAGTGGTATCATAGAAGGCTACAACACTAGGCCTGGATGGGATAGATATCAATAAAAGGAATGGTATAATAAGGCCAAGATGAGCCTTTTGGAAATATTTTCTCTGCATTTAAAAGCTTGTTTTTTATCTGCACAAATTCCTTGAGGAGGAGGATAGCAGATTGAAATTGTACCTTGGAAAATCTTGCTAAAATACAACAGAGGAATCATGTTTTTCTTTTCTCAAATGGATAACTACTCTTACAAGAGTAGGAATAAGTTGATAGGAATTAATGGTAAGATAAAATGCAAAAAGGCCAGAAATGGTAGAATCCTATTATAGGATTGTATGAGTGAACTGGTGGTTATAATACTTCCAGTAAGTATAGACTGTTAGAGCCCTGGCCATTGGGATTGTTGTTTATATAAGGGATAATACCCTTATGATAAATCCCTTGTGATTAAAGGAATTTGGTATGGATTGATAGGACCCATGGCAGTATTAAGTATGACTTAAATAAAATACTAAAGTGTGTTTGTATAAATCCTCGGGTCTATAGGATTCATGAAAAGTTGTAAGGTTAGTATAATTGACCTGTAATGAATGAAATTTGTTGTTGAAATAACCAGTTAAGAAAAGAAAAAAAAATGAGTTCTTTCAACTAATGATAGTCATCATAAAAGAGGTGAAATGGCATGAACAAATGAGCTAGTTTATGAGCTCAAGGCTATACAAGAAGGTGTAAATGCCTATTAACCTGAGTACTTGTTTATGCATGGAAATGCAAGATGTGGACATGTTGTAGTGAATATGATAATGGATTCATGTATGTGACGTGAAAATAAACTCGGTATAACCTATGGTGGGTATAAGGTATGGTCTACTGATGGACCTTTTAGAAGAGGATGACCTAATAACAACAAGGAAAATAACATCATGGATGAAATTTTGGCAATGTTAATGCCTAGTGCCTTATGAGGATAGGGTTGTAATGATAAAAGAAATATTGATATAAATACTAACAAAGGTAATGTTGCGGCATTACCAGATGACCAATGGGTCAGATCTACATCCAGAGGTCGATGATAGCCATACAAGAATGGCTAGGTATGCTCATATAACAGTGAAAGGGAATCTAGGAAATGGTTTTCCTGATAGAGGCCTAATGACCAAGAATGGTTTGAGGCATGAAGAGAAGCTATATTTGTTTCCTTGTTGTCTTGGGCACTCTAGAAATTTCCCGGATTGTAATTTTGGGTTGTGGAATACGTTTATAGAAATTGAGGCAAGAGTGTTTTCTTGTTTGTTGTTGTCATGTAGAAAGGGAAACGTAATTATAAATATCTCTATGAGACTTTCCATGTGAATGATTGTAAGATCTCAATAGAGGGGGTAGCATAGTGTTGAGTATTCCTATGAGAATTGTCATAAGAATGGTTGTAAGGTCTCTGGGAGGAAGGATTTAGAAATTTGAAATGCCCATGTGTGTGAATGACATGGAAATAGGTACAAGCAATGAACTTACATGTTGAATATTATATATTTTTGTATATGAATGAGTGCATGTATTGAATGCACTATAAGGTTTCCCGGTATGAAGACTGATATTAAGGCCAAATAAATGTGAATGAATAATGTGAAATGTGCAAGCAAGGAACATGCATAATATATATGCATATACTTATATGCTTGAAGGCATGATATGACTGCCTGAGTAAGAGGGCATTAAGGAAATAATTGTACTTTCTAGGATTGAATAAATACCATGAATGCATAGTTGACTCTGTTATGAAGAGTCATGACTATTTTATTTTGAATAATAGCTTGAGGGGGATGTGTTCCGTCTCCTCGGGAAAAGCTAGTCTAAATTGATGAAAGAGTATAGGAGTAGGGATGCTTTGTTGTCATGATAAAGGGAACCATAGTTATGCCTTTGAGAATTACATGAGAACAACTGTGAATAATCATGAGTCAAAATAATTTGTAAAGAAATATGCAAAGTGTGCCTATGGTAGACACACAAAACATTGATGCATGTGGTTAAATGTATGAAAGAAAAATTTGAAAGTAAGTCGATAACCTAAAGATACAGGTTTGAATATGTATTTGGAATACATCATAATAATTCATGATTATATTCCTAATGGAATATTAGATAGAACTATGAAATAATGAAGTTGAGGATAACTCAAGATTGAGGTCATTTCAGACCGTTTGGATATGCAATAAGGAAGTTGCATGAAGAGAAAGTTCCATGTGGATGAACTATGTAAGAATGATGTCATAAGAACAGAGCTATAACCTTAGTGACTGTTGACCATTGGGCAGTGGGATGCAAGCCTATTTATATAATAAACCTGGATTACATTCTAAAATATAACGCATGCATAGGGAACATGCAAATGAATTTAACCTATCTTATTAGTAAATGTGTTGAATGCACTGGTTCATGATTAAATTATGAACCAAAATCTCTCTTTTGTATCATGTTGATTTATCAGAGAAAGTCAAGATGAATCTAGGTTGAAATTGCTCAAGGAATAGAGAAGGAAAATCCCAAAATGGATAGATTGCAGAAAAAAAAATAAGGAGAAAAAGGAGGAATACTTTTCTCATTTTAAAACTATGGTTTCTTAACAGAGTTGTAAGCCTCAAAAAGAACAAATGTGAAAACAAGTACAACTCATGAAAGGAAAATAAATCAATAATCATGTTTAAATGAATAGGCTTGGTTGAGCCATATTAAGTAAAGGTAGTGGGGCCTTGAAATAATTCAGTTGGACTGAAAGCCCTGGGCTATGTAGAAGGAGTTGGAAAAAGGGGAAGAGTCCCTTAACTCCTTTCTTGTTGTCTATTATGTTTCTATGGGATGAGAAACTGATATGTTGATGAATGTAAATGTTTTGGCATGAGAATGATGATAATTGCATGATAATGGAGACAACTGAAATATTTCATGTTTGCACTCAGAAAAATATTGAGGAAACGATTCGAGTTGTTAGGGAAGGACAACTTCCAATGGTGAAAAACCTCAGGAAGAGGTAAACACAAGAAGGTTGTTGTTGAACATTGATTGAAGGAACCTTGGGAGTTCCCATGAAAGCACCACTGATGAGGTAATATCAGAGAAAGTGTTGGCAGCTAGAATAATTATAAAAGTGTTCATGCCTATGTGGCATAAGGCATGAAGGGATTCAAGAAAGAGAGACCTGAAGGATAGAGGGAAGAACCTATGACAGTCAAGGACGATTGATATCCTTGCAATAAAATTCATGAACTAATGTGTTATGAGTGCATTGACCAATCAAGAATGATTGGGAAAAATAGTGCTCATGAGAAACACGTTGACTTAATGCATTGAGTAAATGCATGTTTGCATGAGAGGAAAGGCAATGGATTGTCCATTATGGAAGAAGGACCTTCCAATACTCTACCAGAATTATACAACGGTAAAGAGAGAAATCGGGTGGCCATAAATGTTGATACCCTGGTTATTAGTGAATAAGAATGCTTGAATGTATTCATATGAAACTTTCATTTTCATGTGAGTTTATTTGAGGATAATATCATCTCAAGGCAGGAAGCAAAATTTCTTATATAATAATGAATGTGGATAGGTAATCCATGTTGTGAGAGGTTGGTTGAGTTCCAACACAACATGGAAAGAGTGTCTAACATGAAAAGTAATAATCTAAAACCAATGCAAGGGGCTTTGTGTGTGAATGTGGCCATGGACATTGACACATTGATTAAATTCATCTAATGCTAAATTGCATTTGGAAAGGTTTGGTATCTTGAAATGATGCATGTGTAAGGAATGATATGTTGTTTTGATTTATATCATTGAATAGATGAATGTGAGAAAATTGTTAGTATGCAAAATTATGAAAATTGTTTGGAAATCACTACAAGTGTGCAATGAAAATATAATGTTCATGAGAACTGACAATATGTTTGGATGATTGAAGATGGAATTAGAGGAAGAAGGGTCTTGGATACGCCATTGTTGTAAGTCCATGAGGAAGACCAATGCATGCTAATTATAAAATATCCAAGCTGCCATGAGAAAGAAATCCCATGCTTGTTGAATCGAGTTCCTATATGAAACAGATCGAAGATGGAATTGTGAATTAGAAAAATATGTGGGTAACAGATTTGAAAAGAAGTTTGATTGAAAACTAATGAAATCATCTTATGAATTTCTATATGCATGTGATACAGGTGAGATGAAAAGGATTTGTTCAGGGAGGACAAATGAGGGTTGTCAAAGATGGAAAGCATGGAAAATGGGTATTTTAGTGACATTAGAACCCTATGATAATCCATTATCCCCATATAAATATGTGTCATGGTGACACAAGCCGAAGGGATGCCTCGGAAGAGAAAGCATGAGGGATGCCTCAGTTGTAAGACTCAACAAAGTCTTTAAAACTCTTCTTATATGATAAATTCATGGCAGGAAAGATGGATTGCCTAAGGGACTGTATAGCAGAGAAGGGAATGCCTATGCCTAAGCCTAGAGGGTGAGTGACTGCAAGAAAGGGGAGACTTCGATAACTCATGTGAAAGACTCGGTGGAGCCTTTAAAAAAATTTCATTTTTTTGTCTGGGATCATGCACACAATGGGTATGTCAAGGAAAATAGTGAGTTGAGTGAACATGAAATCCACATGGATACAGATCCATGAAATGTACAAGATAAGTATTGTGTTGATATGTGAATTTTCCTATTAAATTATGAACATCAATGAAATTTTTTTGCATGAAATTGTGATTAATATGCTTGTTGTTTGAAATTATTGTATGCATGTGACAAAGGCCAAGATTCTCAGAAAAGACTAGACCAAGAAGAGGAAAGCGTTTCTAAAGAAGTTGAAGGATGGGGCATGAGTGGTGTTGTTGAGATGCAAAGAACAGTGAGGACGATGTTCCTTTAAGGGGGAGGGGATTGTAACACCCGTGTTTCCCCCAGCTTGTAAATTAATCATGATTGATGATTTCCATACGATGGCACATAGAAATTGTAATTAAATTATTGTTAATTCAACACACCTATCAGTTGACTGTGGGGTGAAGCCTTGCGTACTAGCCATGATACCACTAGAGGAAAGAGTGAAGAAACTTACAAAGGAGATTCATCATGCTAATATGACCCAAGCCTCCTTGTTGGAATATCTGATTTGGAAATGATAAGTCATTTTTCTTAACTCTGGTTCCAAGACAGAATAAATTAATGAGGAAAGACTAGTGGTTGAACAACCAACCACTCCCATGAATACAGACCTGGGAAATATGGCTAGGAAATAAGAGGCTACCAGCTAAAGGTACAACAAAGTACCAATTATGTATTTTAGATTGATCCACAAGTTCCTTCTGACATAATGAAGAGGACAAATCGAGAACCTTCTTGTGGAAAAACACGTGCAAGAGAAGCACACGAATATGGGGGGGAACACAACAAGGAAGATGGGGGGAAAGGTCTGTTGAAGTCAAGAGAAAATCATTTTGGTTAGAAAACCACATGCAGAGAGAGAAAGATGAAAAAAAAATGAGCGGGTGTGAACCCACATAGGAGAGAAAGACACAAGTATTAGAGGAAGGATCTGGTTGCATGACTCGTCTGGGAGTCCAAGAATCCAACCTATGCAAAGAAGGTTGCAATATTGATGCTGGGTGGGAATTTGAGAAACCTTGATGGGCCTGAGCTAGGTGGGGGTCAGGAGATCCTTACCAATAGTTGTGTGAAGGAGAGTAATCTTCACGTACCCGTCTCCTCAAGAATATGAGAGAGAGAGAGACAGAGATTCCCTGGTGGCATCATGTCTTGGCACAGGGGTGGCCTATTACCGAAGTGACTGAGCATGCAGATCCTATGGTTGGGTGAAAAGGAGAACACCCACAGTCAATTGGTTGGACACCAGTTGTAACATATAAGTCTTCTTACACCTTTTGTATGGAGTATAATGAGGGGTTAGTGCTTGTAATTATATAGGTCCTGGGTACATAATATATTTTGATGAGTAGACTAGTTGTTTCTTTGCATGTATGTGTATTGAGTAATGGTGGAACTATATGAATAATTACATCTTGTAAATCCTTTCATGGATAGATATTCTTGATTACGTGAAATGAATCCTTGTAGCATATGCAAGCCCTCGGGTTGTAAAATGTGTATTTGGCATGTGTGTGTAACTAACAGGTCGTATGGATTAAGTATGTCTTTCTTCCATGGTAATATGATGGACCCCTATAGCCTAGTGAGGAGACTTAACATCGAGTGTATCCCTGCGAGAATTCCAAGCCCTAGAATGGTCATAAGGTACCATGACATAGGCATAGGGATGCCTCATTGCTTGAAGGAATTCTCTATATAATCAAATGGCCTTGAAACCTGTATCAGTTCTTGTAATGAAACAAAAAGGCTTACAGGATGTGAAATCCCTTCCAAGTGATAAAGGGAAAGTCCTTACAGGTTTCTGGAGAAAGGACAGAGCCAAGAAGTCCGAGTAGATCTTGGAAACAACTTAGATGAACTTCTGAAATAGTGAAGTCCTTAATCAGACTAGTGTCCTGAGAACACCCCTTTTTGAGCCATAACAAATCATAACCGTCGATTTGAAACAATAAGATCACAACCCTTCATCTATGTAGGCTATAATTCCTAGAGAAGATGTACTCCGAGTAAATTTATCTATTAGAGAGTGGATATGGGGTAATTATGGAACATTAGATCCATTGTAGTGGTTATTGTCATGGTTTGATGAAATAGAAGGCCCAGAGTCATTGCAGCCCTTGAAGTTGGCATGGTGATTTTATCTTAGTTGTAGATCGTAATGGGTCAGTGTCAGGGGAGTTTGAAGGTCGAAGTAGTATTGGGAGCCGAAATAGAGGAAATTCACTAGAGGTAACTCCAACAGCTAATGAAGACTGTTGATTGACGTAAAGGTAATCCTTAGTTGTCGATTCGTCACAGGTCCCTCTTGTTCGTGTGGTAAGGAAAAGGGGATAGTGAAGTCATCATGATGTGCAGTGTTGGCATGGTAGAAAACACATTCTCATGGATAGTATGTGTCGGTACCTAATTCATCAAAGGGTCAAGCATAGGCCCATGTTTGGGCTCATGCCTTTTGCAAGGTCGCCTTAATCGTCAACTGTTGGTTTTGCATATCCATAGATCTAAACCATTCATTGGAGAGGTCTAGTTGGAGTGAGTGGAAATCCTGGTGGGGAAGGAAATCCTACGGAGAGGCTCTGAGAATCAACAAGAACTGTTGATCGGAATATGGGCGAGATCGAACCTCAATCGTGGATCAAAGGGGGTCCTTCTCAAGCGAGGAAAAAAGGGAAGTGACGTTAACACGACATGTCATGCCAACGTGGAAGTCAGCATGTCCCAAAGGGTGACACATGTTAGCCTGAAATTTGTAGGAAGGGTCAAGTGGGAGTGTCTGACAGTATTAAACCCTAGAACATGTGTCTTAATCCTAACTATCATATCTACATATTGAATGATCTACAGATTGAAGAACAAGAAACATAACTTGCATAGCGTTGGCACACTACGTAAGTGTTGTAGGTTTAATTCGTTGCAGAAATGGAGTTTTCATTATATAAAATGCAGTTTGGATGCTTGGGAAAGTTTGAAAATAACATAGAGGATTCATCAAAAACATATATAATGCACGTTATTCACTCGAGTCAAGTCTAAATTTTGTGGCTATAAATTATTTCTAGTTTTTGAAGTTTGAAGCAAAGGACAATGTTTTAAGGGGAGGTTTAGGTTTACACAGCTCAACAACATCATTGGGAATGTAAGGTAGCTAGAGAGGTAGTGGCGGAGGCCCATAGGGCCCATAGTGATAATAGTGGAGGTCATTCAATGTCAGGTGGACTAAGTCCACTATATTATTAAATAAGACCCACTATGGTAGTTAAATATAATAAATGGGTAGTTAGATATAATAAATGTAAGAGGACTTCTTAGAAGGTTCTACTTCTAGAAAGTTCCTCCTCTAGAATGTTCTTAGGTGATGGTAGCACTATATAAAGGGTTTCAAGCAATGTAATGGGACATGAAGAGAATTATTGTATTTAGAGCTTAAGCTCATTAGGAGGAAGCCCCCTCGAAGAGGCAAGTGAACATGAGAGGATCCCTTCCATAATATGATCCTTTGTATGGTGTTTCCATACCTCAAGGGTTTTGGTATAATAAAGTGTGTTTCTTCGATATTTCTTTGTGGATCTATTGTGTATTCAGTATTTTTGGTGATTATATTTGTAGGTCCTATTCAGGTTCTTAACATGGAACATTGGAATGACTAGTGATAACCTCCAGACACCTTGTAGTGATCACCTTGTGAAGAAAATTTGAAGGGAACACTTGTTATGTAAAAACACTATGCAACTACTAAATCTCATAGTTACACAACGAGTTGCATCAACACGCTACACAAGTGCGTTGTGCAAGTGTATTTCACCATATCTCTCAAACCGTGCATCGGTTTTACATGAAATTTTTACAAGAGAGGTGTGGGGGTGAGATGAATAAAACCATTCAATTTCATGTCAAATTGATTCATGGTTTTTGAGAAGCGAGCCACCGTCATTTACTACCATTTTTGGATTTTTCTTGAAATCCGTGAGTCAGAATTAGCCCAAATTTTTTGTGGAGAAGAATTACTATGATATTAATCTATTGAAAAAAAATCAACTCAATCTAATTCATCTTTTAGGAGATATTTGAAAAATATCAGTTGCAAAATTGCACTACGTAAGTTCGCTAGACAAGTGTGACAAAGCGCCAACTGACCATCCAAATCAACAAATTACGACTTCTAGGTGGAGCATGCACACCAGGTCAACATAAAAATTTGAATGCTTAATTGTTTTATCATTTATAAATGTATTTTAAAGTTGTTAAGATGTAATAAATGTAGTCAAAACTGAAAAACTGTTTTCTAGCAATCAGTTTTGGAACAGTTCCTAGTTTTAGTGTAACTAAGTCCATTTTGGGATAGGGGTTGAGCTCGACCTCCTCAACTTGGGGATGAGTTTTTCCTTCATATGGGATGAAATTTCAAGAACTAGGGGTTGGCAGAAGCGTAGAGGATATTTCTTTTGATCATTTTGTAATCTTTCTACATTATAATGAAATATCAGTCAGAAGTCTAGCGTTACTCTTACAGTAGATTCTTGTGATGGTGTTTTTGAAGTGCGTCCCTTTCTATGTGTATGTAAATATTATCTTAGTTTTCATTTAAATGTGTGTTCTTCAATGTTTGATTGGAAAGTACATGATCAAAATTCATCCATGTTTGATGCTCTAATTCATATCAATTAAACATTCCATAAATTTCCTCTAAAGTTACATTAAGAATTTGTCCTCAGTTAGATGCTCTTAGTGTAATGGGTTGTTGAATTGCATTTTCTACCACCATGATGCTACAATATTATTGACTGATAAAACATCATCTACCTTGTCTATGTTTCCTTGATAGCTCTACTACTAGCCACTGATAGTTCCCTTTGCAGTAAATTTGACTCCATGCCCAATGGATTCTTTTTTACCTCTGTCATCAACCTTATTTAAACCTTATTTCCATTTCAGATTTTTCCATTGAGCCTAATACACAGTGAGAGAGCCCTCTTTGGTTTGGAAAGGCCATATTCCAAGCCTAAAGATGGTTTGAAGGTTACCTTTGTGATTTTCTTCCTCATCCTAATCAATTTACAGAGTGATAACATCTTGGCATCGTTGCCAAGGAGCGAAAGGTTCCATCTCCCCCAGGAGAGAACATCAAAGTTTCAGATCTTATTTTTGATGGTGGACAACAGTCAGACACAAGGAGGCTGTAAACCATTCACCTGGTGACTCCAATCAATGTTGCAACTAAATTCGGAGACTCCACTGCATAACAATCCTTGCAAGCAAAAAGATGGAGGGACAGTACGAGAAACTCAGGTACTCAAGCTTGAATTTTCTCCAGGATATAATATTATGTTTCATCAATTTACTCCTGTCCTTTTCTGAAAATGTTAAAAGATTTTTTCTTTATATGTTGTATTTGAATAAAGACTACAGATTTGCATTTGATTCTCCTTTAAAAATTGTGTTTCCTTCTTTTGAAACTGTAAATACATCTCCATTTTGTATTGGCGATCTTGAACAAGATCCTAATGATGACCATAACCAAGCTAGTGAGCTTTCAGATACCAAAGTTGATATACCATATCTTGTACCTAATTCTACACTTACCAAAATCAAAGAGAGATACAAGCCTTTAAAACTACCTTCTATACTTCATGACTTTCCAGCAAAGTACTATAAGTACCTACCTTTGTTCGATGGAGAAACTGATACCCTCACAACTAAAAAACATGTCCAAGCCTTTGATCATTTTTTAGATCTTTTTTAAATTGAACATGTCGATGTTTGTATGAGAGTATTTTCCCAGTCATTGCAAGGAGATGCCAAAGAATGGCTTAGGAATTTGCAACCTAAATCAGTCATCTCATGGGAGGAACTGGAGAATATCTTCCTAAAATTTTGGGGTGACAATAAGTCGTTGGATCAATATATTTCTGAATTTAATTATATGAAGAGGTAGAGCAATGAAACAATCTTTGTGTTCAATAAGAGTTTTTCCAACTTCTATTACCAGATGCCGAAGGAGATCCAACCTTCTGAAGCTATTGCCATGCTCAATTATTGAACAGCCTTTCATCATGATCTATCTTTTCTTCTTATGGAAAGGAAGTCTATGTCCTTGCAACATATGTTCAATGATGCACATGAAGTGAAGATAACCTTCAAGATTTTGGAAAGCTTCCAAATCAAATTGAGGACAAAGAGTTGGATATAGAAGAACATGGCAGTGAACATAAACAAAAAGTAGTTGATCTGAATTTTGAGCAGAGGGTTAATAAGATCATGTATTTCTTGAAGTTTTTAATGCTGATGTTTTTGCAGAAGAAGATCGCAAAGTGCATGAACATAAAGTCGGGCATGAACAAAAGGATGTTGATTCAGCTCTTAATCCATCTCATGATCAACATGGTGCTAATTGTTTTATGTATTCATTTGTAGACAATCAAGAAAGTGAATTTGCAGATCATCTTGTTGAAGAGCAAGTTGATGTCCCAATCTTTTTCCTGTTAGATGGCATTGCAGATGTGGATAATTTTCCCAGGTATGATGAGTACAATGATGACTATGAGGTTGACTTTCCAGAGCAAGCAATTGCATGTTCTCTATTAGAAAATGATCATGTGGCTTTGTATATGAAGAATTTTATCAGTGCATATTTGCTTAATACAAGGTCCTCATCTAGCCCTTAGATAAAATAAGGTCCTCATCTAGACATAAAGGATTATGGTTAGAATAAGTACTTAAAAGAGTAGTTTGTTTAGTTGCAGTCCTAGCATTAAAGTCTCCTAACAAGAGGATATTACCTTCATTTTTCAAACTATAAATATCTTGTTCTAAATTATTATAGGGACAATTGCTATCTAGATTGTTTTTCTTATAAAAAGTAGAATTAATAGGTGCAAAATAGCAAATTGCTATATACATCTCCTTATCATTGGTGTCTGAAATTTCTATCCAAATGTACTAATTGAGAGGGTCGATCTTATGAAGTTGAATGTTAGGAGAAATGATTTTTCTAATATAACAAGATATGCCTCCTATCCCTCTACGATGGGAATTTTTGTTCCATGCCGATCACAAGACAAATCCTTTTATGTTAGGGACCATAGTGATCCGGATTATTTTCGGCATGAAATGAGAGCGGAGATATAACACAGAGATATTTAGAGATATTGCAAGAGAGACAACAATATAACAGAGATATATCAGAAATAACAAGAGTCATAGATATACAGTAATACACGATTTCTATTAATGAAATAAATTTATAGAGACTGTAAAATACAGAGTGAAAGACTCGCTAGAATGGTGGAAGCTTATCTCTGAGAAGAGATGTTATGACTATTCGCATCCATGAGAAGATAATTACTACAATGAGGCTCTAAGGTAAATTTTAACATAAGTAAAATCCAAAACCCTAACCCCGAAAGATGAAAATCCAAAAGGTTTGTGGGCCCCGATGGGGGTAGTTGATACATCAACTTCCCAGGGGCGTAACTTTTGCATACGATCTCTGTTTGGGGCACTCAATAGCTCGTTGGAANAGTTCAGGACCCGAAAAAACTGCTAAAAATAGTAAATTACCAAAATTCCAGAAAATTGTTTTGAGCTAGTTGGAGAAGGTGGGTGGCCACCGATATCCACCTGGATCAATCCTCCCTCCTTAGGAAGCAATGGTCTCCATTGCATTGAGATCCACGGGGAGAGGGGAAATCGATTGCTGAATCTGAATCTTGGTTAGTTGTTTGCCTTGCTGGAGACGTCGAGCTGCTTGGTTTGTTGAAGGTTATCGCGAACCTGTGGCTGGAAGGGTTTACCTTTTTAACCAGTATGGCTACATGAGATGATTGTGTGCAGAAGGAATCTTTTCATTTTGTTGCAATCTTGTTGACCTGCTTCTATTGGATAGAAGGTGCTTGGGGCGAGGCTGTAGTGGTTGCAGTATCCTTCTGTTCACCTTTTGAATAGATTGTGAAGAAGATGAATTTTGTAGTATGAAATACTACCTTGCAACAGTTCTTAGGTGGAACAATAGTCGGAATTACCTCTGGTATTCTGTAGAGATGACCCCCCAAAGTACAATGACACTACGGGGTCGAGACTCATAAATAGCATGGCACTTCCACATATATGGTTGGCCCAACAAAACATCAAATACATCCAATGGGGAAACATTACATAATACCTCATCCTTGAAGGGTTGGATGTCGTATAAAAATCGACATTGTTGGCTGACACAGAGATTTCATCCTTGGTGAAGCCACCCGATGTTGTATGGTTGCGTGTGTGATGTTGTCAACAATCCCAACTGTTTGACGACCTCTGCTGAGATGAGGTTCTTTTGGCTTCCGCTATCAACAATAAAATGAAGTAGGGTCCCCTTTACCCACATTTGTGAATGAAAAAGGTTCTCCCTCTCTTCAGGATCTATTGGTTCTTCTGGTTGAATTGTTGTAGTCGCGACAATAACAGTGGGGTCTACGTCGATGATCTGTCTTTTACCAATATTTTCATAATCAGATTATGAATCATGGTTCGGATCCTTGTCTTTGATCTCGGCCACCAATGATTGTTTTGAGCAACATTCATCAGTGTTGTGCCAGGGGATTTTATGGAAATCACACCATTTTCCAGCGTCCTTATTTGTCTTCATGTGACCCTTCTTTTCTTGTGGCTTGGACGGGTTTTCGGGAGACTGTTTGTTAGGACTGTCTTTATCAAAATTTGGTTGTTGCGGATTTGTAGACCCTAACTCTCATTTGTTCTGGTGCTTAAACTTTTGCTCGATTTTAACAACATATCGATAAGCAACATCGAGTGATGAGATGTCCAGAAAATCCATTTCAGTTTGGATGTATCTGTGTAGAGCCCCACGGTATTTCAGAACCAAATGTTGTTCGGATTCTTTGATACCCATATTGGTGTGCAAGGTATGGAAGGTATTGGTGAAGTTCGGAACTTCTTGGCCCCTCTCTTGCCACAGTGTGGTCCATCTCATGTACTAGTCCTCATAGTTGCCAACAGGGTAATATTGTTCCTTTACCGCATCCAAAAAAAATTCCCAAGTGGGCTCGGCCCCATATATTCCAAACTCCTCTTTGGAACTCTGCTCCCAGTAAGTTTCCCACCAATGTTTGACATGGGGGAGAGCTTTAAGGAGTGCGAAGGTGATCTTTTCTCTGTCAGAAAAATTTTGAACGAAGAAATAACCTTCTAGCAGGTTTAACCATTTGTCTAGGGCTTCTGCATCTATCTGTCCTTAAAATACAAGAATATCAAAATTAAATTGTACCTTGAAAGGTGAGGTGCCTCCAAAGTGTCTGTTTGATGAATATGCACCTGTTGCTATCGGCAGGCATTGAAGGATATGGGAAATATTCTCCATCATTTCGTCACTCTATCGCGTGAGTGCTTGCTCAAGCAACAAACTGATAGGATCGTATGCTCCGTCGTTTTTCTTTTCTTCCGCCATTAAGGGTTTCTTGGGTGTGCAAGAGGGATTTTCCCCAAGAGAGTCAATCTCGAGACCCAACTTGATATACTCTGACCTCGTCGGGGACATGCCCTGAAAAATGATCAAGAGCAGCCTGCTCTGATACCACTGATCTAGATTATTTTCGGCACGAAATGAGAGCGGAGATATAACACATAAATATTTAGAGATATTCCAAGAGAGATAACAATATAACAGAGATATAGCAGAAATAACAAGAGTCACAGATATACAGTAATACACGATTTCTATTAATGAAATAAATGTACTGAGACTGTAAAATACAGAGTGAAAGACTCGCTAGAATGGTGGAAGCTTATCTCTGAGAAGAGATGTGACGGCTACTCGCATACGTGATAAGATCATTATTACAGTGAGGCTCTAAGGGCCCTTTTAACATAAGTAAAATCCAAAACCCTAACCCTGGAAGATGAAAATCCAAAAGGTTTGTGGGCCTCGATGGGGGTAGTTGATACGTCAACTTCTTAGGGGCGTAACTTTTGCATACGATCTCTGTTTGGGGCACTCAATAGCTCGTTGGAAAGATCTATATGAGGAATACAACTTTTGGGTGAAAAAAATAGATCTACGATCCATGTTGCTCCCCGTTTTTCAAAAAACATCATTTAGGGTCTCAAAACGGCTCCGGAAGTTCAGGACCCGAAAAACTGCTAAAAATAGTAAAATACCAAAATTTCTAGAAAATTGTTTTGAGTCAGTAGGAGAAGGTGGGTGGCCATCGATATCCACCTGGATCACATAGACTCCTCATGCTCACAAGTTTCAACTAGACAAATAATATCAATATCACTCGGTATCCAACTTATCATAGGACCTTTACGCCATAGAAAGCCACGACAGTTCCAAAAGAGGATCCCGAGTGTCCCAAATTCCTATTTATTATTATCCTTCTGGTCTCTATCCCTAATAATAACTTTTTGATTTCTAATTATTTCCCATTTTACCTTTTGAACTTTCTTCCTTAGTTCAACATGGTATTCGGGAATGAGGTCTTTCATTATAAATATTCTTGACCCTTTTAAGCTCGGAGATTCACTGAGTATGTTATATTTATGGTCATTACAACTTACTTTGATCCAGATTTAGGAGAGGAACAAATTGGTTAACAGACTGAATACAATAAACACAAAGATAGGAAGAATAACACAAATATACAGTGAACAATATCTTCTATTAAATAATGAAATAGGCTAAAACTGTAAAATTCCAGAACTGAAACTTGCTCGAATGGTAGTAACTATCTTTGAGAAGATATGTGGTTGCTACGTGCATCAGTCTGAGCAGAATGAATTACAATGAGGCTCCATATGCCATTTTTATATTACTCATGAATGCCAAAACCCTAGACATCCAAAAACCTAACCCTAGAAGGTGAAACGCCAAAAGTCATGTGGGCCCTATGGGTAAGTTGGTGTAATTTGGTACCTCAACTTCCTAGGGTCATAAATTTTGCATACGACCTTCAGAGAACTACACATTCTGCCGTCAAAATCTGACTCCTTCTACAATCTGATTGTGGCGAGCCAAAAAAAAATGTTCAGGACCCCAAAACAACCCTGAAAGTACAACAAGATGTGCTGACATGAAATCATACAAAATAAGCCATTTGGATTAGGTGAGAGGCCACCTGTATCCACCTGGAGAATGTGTGAGGCTTCAGATAGCCCCAGAAGTGTAGAACTCACAATTATAAAGCAGTACAAAAAGATGTGATGAAAAAAAACGGACACAAGGAGCCATTTGGAATAGGTGGGTGGCCACCAATCTCCACCTGGATCAATCCTCCCCCCTTAGGAAGCAATGGTATCCATTGCATTGATTTTCCCCATCATGTGAGGAAGCTTCTGCTGGATTTGGCCCCGGGTGAGCCACTTGCCTTGGTGTAGGAGTTGCCCTGCCTTGACAACCCGATAAAGCTAGATCTATTGTTGGCGAGTGTCCTTGACCCATGTGTCCACAATCTGATCAGTGGATGCTTGTTCCATGTAGTCAGGGTTGAGCTCTGTTGGCTTCATATGTTCGACAATCTCAGATGTGTCCAATAATATTGGAAAATATGGTCGAAGGAGGTCCACATTGAATACTAGATGCAGACCAAGGAAGGGTGGAGTGTTGAGCTCAAAAGCATTGCTACCCACAACCTTGGTGATAGTGTAAGGCACATAACAACGTGGGTGAAGCTTCCGATGGGGCCCTATGAGACGCTCCTTCTGCAAATGTAATCATACTTTGTCACCAACCTGAAACTGGAGTGGTACCCTGTGTTGATCATGGCGTTGCTTGTACTTAGCATTGAATTTCTGCAAAATCTCCTGGACCTATTGGCGGATTTGTTGAATCTGCTCAATGAACCTGGTGGCTTTGTCAATCGTAGACTGATCAGGGGAAGAGTTTGTTTGTGTGATGGCAAGAGGAAGTGCAACATTAATGGGTCCCAAGGGTTGGAATCCCAGACCCACCTGAAATGGGCTACGACCGATGGAACTATGGAGAGCCTTGTTGTAGTTGTGTTGGACATATGAAAGACTCTCGTCCCATGTACGGGGATGCTTAGAATTGTACATGTGCAGGATGTGCACAATCATCCTATTGACGACCTCGGTTTGTCTATCGGTTTGGGGGTGTAAAGAAGTGGATTTTGTGAGCTTGGTGTCCAACAGAGACTAGAGACTTGACCAAAAGGTGTTGAGGAACTTGTTGTCTTGGTCGGAGATGATGGTCTGTGGTATCCCAAAGTGGACCCAAACTTGTTCGAAGAAGAGCTTGGCAGTCTTTACTATTGTGACATTCTTCTTATAGGCTGTGAGGATGGCCATCTTCGAAAACCAGTCAACGACCACAAACACGCAGTCATTCCCATGCTTGGTGGACGAAAAAACAGACATGTAATCCATTGAGATGGATTCCCACGACTTCTTGGGAATAGGAAGAGGGGTGTATAATCCTTGCTTCTTGATGGATAGCTTGGAAATGGTGCAGGAAATGCAAGATATGATATACTTGCTGACGTCCTGTCGAAGTTTTGGGCAATAAAACTGTTTCTGAAGAACGACCATAGATTTCTCTATGCCAAAATGTTATGCCACCCGACTGTAGTGGGCTTCCCAAATCAACTTTGCATGCTCGCTTGTAGGAACACAGAGTTGGCCCAAGTGGCATAAGAGTCTGTCCTGAATGTGAAAATCAGTGACAATGGCGCCTGTACCCAAGAGATGATATGTGGTGGTGAAGTACAGATCTTGTTGATAAAGTTGGGGCAACTCTGATGTTTCATGTCCACAAGACTGGAGCACAGTGGTGAGTGCAACCACAAGAGGCCGACTGAGGAAGTCAGTGACACAATTGGAGATATATGTATTATACTTGATGTTGAGATGGAACTACTGCAGGTAGGTGGACCACTTCTAATGGTGATCGTTCTGCAATTTCCCCTATGTCTGTATGAACGACAGAGGCTTGTGATCAGTGTGTATGATCGTCTCTTTCCCCAGAATGTAATGTTTCCATTGGCGGCAGACTTGTACAATGGAATACATTTCCTTGTCATAGGTGGGGTATTTCCAGACAGTATCAAAGAGTGTCTCACTATGGTATGCCACAGGATGCTTGTATTGAGTGAGAACTGTGCCCACAACATAGTTAGATGCATCAGTCTCAATATTGAATGGGTGTTGCAGATCAGTCAAGGAGAGTACTGGAGCTGAGCACAAGCAATGTTTCAGATCATCAAATGCTCATTGTTTCTCCTTCCCCCATATGAAATTGGCCCTACCACCGCCCTTGGTCACCTGGCTGAGGGCCCATGCAATATGGGAGAATCCCAACATGAACGGTCAGTAGAAATTGGCTAGACCCAAGAAGTTCTGAAGCTCGGTTAGTGTGGTCAGGGATGGCCAGTCACGTATGACTTGGATCTTAGCTGGATCAACATGTACCCCATGCTCATAAAAAATGTAGTCCATGTATTGGACCCTGTTCATGCTGAAAGAGAATTTTTCCTAGTTGGCATAAAGCTTGTGCTTCCGTAGAGTGCTCAAAACGTGTTGAATATGTCGCATGTGCTCCTCCCACGTTCTGCTGAAGATGAGGATGTCATCCAAATATACTACCACAAAGAAGTTGGTGAAGGGTCTCAATGCATCATCCATCAACCTCATGAAAGTGGCTGGTGCATTTGTTATGCCAAAAGGCATGACTAGCCATTCGTAGAGACCTTCTTTAGACTTGAAGGTTGTCTTCCAGACATTAGTTGGTTCGATGGGAACCTGGTGGTATCCAGACTTCAGGTCAATCTTGTTGAATAACTTCCCCCCCTTGAGTTGTTCAAGAAGGTCATCAATCCTTGGAATGGGGTAGCGGTTCCTGACTGTGATTTTGTTTAAGGCTTTGTAATCAATGCAGAGTCACCAAGTCCCATCCTTCTTCTGCACCAGTACAATCAGGCTTCCGCAAGGGGAGGAGTTGGGTCTGATGTGCCCCTTTTGAAGAAGCTCTTGGATATGACGCCTGATTTCGTCATTCTCCATCAATGAGCACCGATAGACTGGCCCATTAGGTAGAGGTGCGTCGAGGGTCAGATCAATGGGATGCTTGACTTGGGAGTGTGTCGGTAGCCCTGTAGGTGAGGTGAAGATGTCTCTGTATTCTTCCATGATCCTATCCACGTGCTTCTGCTACAAAGAGAGGCATTGTGTAGAGGCCACAAATGTGGCGACGACTGTTTGCATTTGAATGGTCACCAGGTGAGCAAATGAGAAACGCTTGCATGCCCTGTTGGGCTTGGCAAGGCAGAACAGGATGTTGTGGAGCAAAAGGGTTAACAGAAACAGAAACAAACTATAATCTAACTATGAACTGAAAGCAAATAACACTATGGAAATAAAAAAAGAACATCAAACATCAGACACAAGTGTCATCAAAGGTTTCAGGCAGGTGCTTTATTGAAACCAGAGCTCACGCAGAAGAGAGGGACCAGGGGCTCCTTCTCCCTCCAGCGGAAGGCTCTTTGGGGCCCTCAACACAATGCTTTTCTTACAACTGAATAGAACTGAACTGAGTGATGAAAGAACTCTGGGTTACACTGCGGATGAATTGTTTGTCACAGACTAAGCTCTGAACCATCTGGATAGCGTAACGATGCTTCGAATTCCCTGTTGAAACAATGAGTCCTCACAGCCTTTTATAGCAGTTTCAAGGGCGGTCTTGTAACCTTCTCTAGGTGTGAATAGGGGCGCATTAGGGTTCATTAATCCACCAAATTTGCAGAGCCGACTCTGATCTCAGGGTCAAATCACTTTGGGGGGCGGTCCGTAGGCGGTCGAGAGGCTGACCTATGCAATTAATGCACCGTATTAGCAGATGCACGGCTTTTTGTGTGGACAGTCGCGCATCGGGCGCGCATGCGTGCATAACACATTTTTGTCCCGTGCATGTGCGCACGCATCAAGCTGATGTAAAGCGCCCTTCACTTTTTGGTTACTTTGTATAGTTTTTTTCCCTTCTGAAGTGCTGTGAAATTAATTCAGTGCCATGAGTGACTTCATTGCTGTTTTGCTGATGCTGAGTTCTTGTTGCCATGTGCAGACGAAATTTCAGTGATAACAGATGCCCCCTGATGGATGAGGTTAGGAGCATACGTATAGCCGAAATCCATCAATGTTTCTTCTACTGAGAATGTTGTTGTAAGGGAAAGCAAGAGTGGGACCTTT
>JASDQU011029885.1:34896-50920 GCA_032191745.1 Picea mariana | reverse complement strand
TGGACATAACTACTCCAAAACAGGCCCAGGTTCACTCTTTTCAATTGTTGTTTTATTTACTCAAAGTCTGGTAGAATTCTGTTGTAATTACAGTGTGGGAAAATCTATCCAACTTCTGAAATTGCTATGTTAGTTCCAGACTTAATAAAATACTCAATCCCTATATCTATTTCTTGTGCCACTTCTTGTAAAGTTTCATATTGCAAAAAGAATTCAAATTTTACTTTTACAACATTAGAAGATAATGATCTTGACATAATAGTGCACAATCAGACTTGGATCAAATTCAGAAATATGAGGGTATAACAAGATATCTCTCTGGTTGGTACCTTATAAACTTCCCTTGAAGGTGATATCTCATATATAAAATTTACTCAGGTTGAAGACATACTAAGTCTGAATAGGAAATATGAGATATTCTTCAGGAGAGTATATTACAGTGGTATCAGAGAATGTTCCTCCCTTAGCCATGGGGATTTGGAAGTTAAAATAATTGGAGACTGAAGGAATAGGGAGGATAGGCATAGCGTCACCCACAAAAGGAAGAGATACAAGAGTCGAGAATCTCCATTGGACAGGGAAGAACTAGTTCAGGAATTAGAAGCTCAACCTAAGGTAAATAAGGTAGATAAGGGTGAAGACATCATGAGCAACAAAGATGAACATGATTTCAACAGTCTTCTCAGTGCATTGAATGATTTGGCCAGGGGCCAGAAAGAAATGATGGATTTGATGGGGCAAATGGCAGTTAACACCATGGGGAGTCAAGAAAAGAAAAATGATAACAGTGAAAGGGATTCTAATAATGGGGAAGGAATCCATTCTCGCACAACCATGCAAAGCCACCCCCATTTGTACACCAGGACACCCAGGCCTACCATGCCTCAATTCCTTGATAATGATGCATCAAGGAGAATGGAGTAGATTGATCATAATATACCCTCTAGAGCTTATTTGGAGGAGTATCAAAGATTGGGATATGATTTTCAGGTTGCCATGTTCTTTCATGATTTTTGGCACTTAAAAAGAAAGAATAGGCCTAGGGGGGCCAAGGGGACGATGTCCCAAAACATGGAGTTACAATGCACATTGGGAAAAGTGACCATTCCAAACTTTGATGGGTCATCAAACTGCACTGCTAGAGCATGGGCGTAGAAGTTGGACACTTATTTCCATCTCCACAAAATAGCTGAAGATTATGCTATTCAACTTTGCAAAAAATTGAATAACTCTCTATCTTTGGAAATGGGGTTCATGGGACTAGATGGAAAAAAAAGTGTTTTTACATGCTATGAACCATTATCCACCCAATATCGTGTCATCTCACAGTATGGAGGTAGTGATACGACATGGAGACATAGAGTGGGAAGTGCTACATTTTTTACATGGAGCCACTAGATCATCCTCGACAATATGCAGACAATATTCAGGTATTTATTCACAAACATCAGAAGGTTTTTGATGACATTCCTCCAGGAGTACCCCCAGATAGATAATTTGAACATATTATAGAATTAGAAGAAGTGGTTCAATCTATCATAACCAATCCTTACCGCCACCCCAAGATGTACAAAGACGATATAGAAAAAACCATCAAGGATTTGTTAAATATTGGTCACATTCGGCCTAGTTCTAGCCCTTTTTCCTCTTCAGTGGTATTGGTTAAGAAAAAGGATGTTTCCATGAGGATGTGCATTGACTACCGATCACTTAACAAGAAAACCATAAAGAGCATGTATCCAATTCCGAGGATCAATGAACTGATAGATGATTTGAGGGGAGAAAAATATTTCATGAAGATTGATATTCATTCAGGGTACCGCCAGATTCGAGTTCAAGAGAAACAAATTAAGAAGACTACCTTCTGACGCCATTATGATAATTATAAGTTCATGGTTATGCCGTTTGGGCTAACCAATGCCCCTGCTACATTCCAGTCTTGCATGAACCATGTGTTAAATAAGCAGTTGAGGAAATTTTTGTTGGTCTTCTTTGATGATATTCTCATTTATAACAGGACTTGGAAGGATCATCTCAGTCATTTTCATGAGGTATTGGTGATTTTGGAGGAGTAGTAGCTCTACACGAAGGAGTCGAAATGTGAGTTTTCCATGACTCATATGCTTTACTTGGAGCATGTGATCGGGGAAAATGGTGTCCAGTTCCACTAGGAGAAAATCAGGGAAATTATAGAGTGGCCCACCCCTAGAAATTTGACAGAACTAAAAATCTTCCTAGGGCTCTGCACTTATAATATAATTTTTTTAAGGGATTCTCACAGTTGATTGAACCTCTTATAGATCTCACTAAGAAATGAGCTTTCAGTTGGAAAGATGAGGCGCAGATGAAATTTGAGAAAATGAAACAGGTAATGAGTTCATGCTCTGTGCTAGCCTTACCAGATTTCACTTAGCCATTTGTGCTTGAGTGTGATGCTTCAAATATAGGGATAGGAGTCATTCTAATGCAAAATAATCATCCCATTGCTTTTGAGAGCCACAAACTTAGGGAGGATGAGTGGCATTATTCAATATATGACAAGGAGATGTTGGCCATTATGCATGCATTAGCCAAATTCAAACAGTACTTGGTGGGGAACAAGTTCAAAGTAAAGACATATCATAATAGCCCGAGGTTCCTCATGGAGCATAAATAATTGAGTGAGAGGCAACATATGTGGATCATTAAAATTCAAGCATATGAGTTTGAGATTGAATACGTGAAGGGAAAGAAAAATGTGGTGGTCGACGCCCTTTCCAGAGTACCATCCACTCTCTCCCTCATGAATATTTTAGCTGATTGGAAAGATCTCCTCTTCATAGAATTCTCCAAGGATAGATTTGCTTGTGATATCCTAGACAATCGGATCCAAGATGATCGATACCGAGTTATGGATGACATCATTTATTATTTCATGGTCCGTCATGTATTTCATGGTGGACGACATCCTGCGTGTTTTGGCAATACAAATCGCTGAGCGGGAAGAAAATTTCACAGCGTTGACTGAAAATGAATGTCCAGGGGCCTCTCAGTTTTTCTTGATATGCAAATCCAAATCTCAGAGAGATTCCAATAAAAGAGATTAGGATTATGGTCTCCCTTAAGATTTTTCTTTTGAATGGGACGCCCCTCTGGTCATTGTCAGAGAGTGTGGGGTGTTTGAAACAGTTGGTATGCCTAGGGTTGGTAGGGGTGCCCAATGTTGGGATGCCTACGTCACTTATAGATCTGGTAAGCCTGGAAGTCCTTAGAAGAATTACAATTAATGGAGGAAGGCGCAATGCCCTCACTTCAAATATTCACCATAATGTTATGTGAAGAATTAAGGTTGTTTCTAGAAAGTTGTTTGGACATCAAAATAATTTAAAAAATAAAGATTATGGGATTGTTCAAAAAAGAAGAATTTTGAAAAAATCAAAAGAACAAATAAAACACAATAAAAGTAGTAACAAAGATTATAATAGAGGTCATAAATATTTTAGAAAGATGGATTCAAGTGGAAAATATAAGATAACATTACTTTTATAGTGAATTTTGATGTATTTGGTTTTTTTTTTTCTTACAAGAAATTGGGAAGAGGACCGTGTACACCTGAACTTTAAGGTTATGCAATTTTTACATGGAGTCAATTTAGACTTCCAATTTTTCACCATATATGCATTAGCATGTTTCTTACCTCCATATTTCCTCTCTATGTATGATGTGTTCAAAATAGTTCCATGAAGTTTCAAGGAGTTCAAAATAGGTCATTTTAAACCCTAAAGTAATGGTTGATAATTGAATACACTAGTGGTTGATTGGTAACTTGTCATATGGTGGATGTGACTTAAAATTTGAAATATTTACATTATTTCAAAATGTAGAACACATTTTTTGTGACAAATAGTTTTAAAAACAATAAATATTATTTTAATATTAAGACATTTCACAATGACATAACACTCAGATGAAAACAACGTGCACATAAAGGCACTTTCATGACTATTTTATCATAGTTAGTTTTTCAAAAATAGTTTTAAATTCAACCATGTTTGGGGTCCACTCCCACAACTTTCCTCACAACTATTGGACCTTCTCAACTTATGTATCCTCTCCCATATTTAGAGATATATAATTAATGTTTCATCATCTTAAATTTGATTTATTGAAAATAAGCAATAAGAAATATTTGATAAAATAAAATTTGAGAATTTTTTAACCGATTTTAATAGATTTTGAGAAATTTTATAGATTTTTTAAGTGAAAATATATACACTTATATGGAAAGAAAAATATGAATTTTATATCTTATAAATTGTTTAAGTGAAAATATGTACACGTATATGGAAAGACAAATATCAAATATAGACATGCTCTACACTATTGGGAAAGAAACCAAAATTGTGTACATAAAAACATATATTAGGATTTGCAGTTTTTTTATAATAATGTAATTTTGAATGGTCTTGTTTAAAATAAACAAATCTTCCTTTGAGCCAAGCTAATGGAACATGCAATCTTCATTACTCGAAAAATGATGAGAAATTTGATTTAAGGACTAGGCATAAAATAATTTATTATTAAATAAACTAGATTGAATGTGTGTGTGAGAGAGATTTTGAACGGTCTATGTTTAAAATAAAAAAATTGCCTTTGAGCCAAGCTAATGAAACATGCAATATTCATTACTTGAATAATCATGAGATTTATTTGATGGAATTATCTAGGTGGATATAGATGGCCACCCACCTATTCCAACTGGCTCAAAACAGTCATCTGACAATTTACTATTTTTAGCAGTTTTTTGGTTATTAATTTTCGGGGCCATTTTGAGGGCCTAAATGAAGTTTTTTTGGGATGGAGCACCTCAATAATAGTGAAAAACTCTAATTTATCCCCCAAAATGAATCTCCTTGATGATACCTTTCCAACAAGCTATCGTGCGCCTGAAATAGAGATCATATGCCAAAGTTACGCCCCGAGGAAATTGATACACCAAACTACCCAAAACGAGGTCCATAAAACTGTTGGCTTTTCATCTTCTGTGGTTAGGGTTTTGGATTTTATTTATGCTAAAAAAGGAATTTAGAGCCTCTTTGTAATCATATTCTTTTGAATGTGAGTAGATGTCACATCTCTTTTCAGAGATAAGCTGCCACCATTCTAGCGAGTCTTTCACTCTGTATTTCTACAGTTTTGTACATTTTGTTCATTAGTAGAAATTGTGTATTAATGAATATTTGTTCCTATTGTTATATTTATGATATATCTCTATTATATTATTGGATCTCTTTCAATATCTCTGTCTATTTTTGTGTTATATCTCCTCTCTCATTTCGTGCCGAAAATAATCTAGATCAGTGGTATCAGAGCAGGCTGCTCTTGATTGTTTTTTCAGTGCATGTACCTGATGAGGTCTGAGTATAGAAATTTGGGTCTCGAGCTTGTATCAATTGAGGATAATCCCTCTTGCATGCCAAATAAACCCTCCATGGTAGAAGAAAATAAAAATGACAGAGAAGATGATTTTATTAATCTGTTGCTTGAGCAAGCTCTCACGCGACAAAGGGACGAAATGATGGAGAATTTTTCCCACATCCTTCAACGCTTGTTGATAACAATCGACACGCCTTCATCAAGAGACCACTTTGGAGGTACCTTTACTTTCAAGGTACAAGTTAATTTTGATATTCCCGTATTTGAAGGACAGATAGATGCAATTGCCCTAGAAAAATGGTTAAATATGCTAGAAGGTTATTTCTCTATTCACAATTTCTCCAACAAGGAAAAGATCACCTTTGCACTCCTTATTACACATAAAAACAGCTCACTTCGACAATGTCACACTCTCATTTTGGAAAGTGTCGTCAGTGTCTCACTTTTGTCGCAAGTGTCATAAGTTTCACATTCTCTTTTCATAAGTGTCACATCGCGAATGACACCATGAAAACACTTGATACAACACCTAAAACATGTTAGAATAAGAAGCCCCATCATTTGACAATAGGAACAAGTGTTTTTCTATGGGAATTTTTCATCTTGGAAACTTTTGGGAAGATCAACACTCCCCTTCTCATACATAGGGAGTGTTAGCGCTCTTTTTCCATCTCACAGGGTGCATTGTAGTGCTCTATTTCCCATTCTAAGGGAGTGTCGAGTTGGTTGAGGAAATCTTGGAAGAAATCTCATTTTATTCTAAAGACAACTATGGATGGATCGAATCTAAATCCTGGGATGCATCTAAGGGAGATATCACAACTATTGGAACCATATCCTCAACTAATTCCAAATATATCCAAGGTGGTTGATCCTCTAAAATCCTATAAATGGAGGCACTCTCATGGTGAAAAAGGAGCAAAAAATCAACAAAACATTGTTATTTTGATTGTGGATATTTCGAGCAAGGGTGGGATGAGGAGGAATTGGAGAGGTTGTTGCAACATCATCTGAAGATTATAGTTTTACTTTTGAAGTTCTCATTAATATACTTGGCCTATTTCCTTCTCGTATGTGTTTGCATGTGCTTTTCTATGCTTGTCTTAATCTTCATAAATCGATTGATTTTATCTAATCCATTAGAGTAGGAGATAGTTGTTTGTTCCTTGTTGTCCATTGCAGGTATTGTTTGGAACTCGTGGATTGGAGAAGGTTGGAAAAACTTCGTAAGTGAGGTACATCATAATTCCCCTCCTTCTCTCTTTTTTGATGGATAAAATGATTCTATAGGAATGGTAGTGTTTAAAGGTAGTTTTCTGTCTTGGTAGAGGACTCTGTTCTCCAAGGGAATGTTCACATGTCCACAGGGGAATATTTCTGTAAAATAAATTGGCAACTCCAATCAGGATCAAATTTTCAGTTTGTTCTTTCCTTAGGTTCGTCCGTGACCTTTTCCTATCCTTAGATACCATTTGTTCATTTAATCTATCCTTACATTTTTCTGTCTTTGCTAAGTTGTCTCATAGAGCCTCTTACTGAATTTCCCTGAGTTACTGATATTTCGAAGTTTTTCTCAAGCTTTCCTTAGGACTAGTGCCACTCTATAGGTTAAGTCAGAGCATTGTTTCTTAATCAATGGTCCCCCAGAGTCTACCAGGGAGCATTGTTGCGCTTTAGTGTTTTGGTTACTAGAGCGCCGATTTTTCTTCCTTTGAAAAATTGCAGACTTTGTTGCTTGCTGGGCAAAGTCCTTGGATATTTTTCTCTGACTCAGATCTTGTCCTATGTTTGACTTAAACTTGCTACTTTTCATTTTTTAGTCCTTATTATTGAGTTTGTTTTGTCTCTCCTTATTGAAAAATCAATCGTTCTCTCTCAAACTTGGTTTCTTTTTGCTTCTCTTCTCGATTATCTAATTGATTGGAGGTTTTCATAAGGAAGTTCGTTGATCACAATATTTTTTTCCTTATATTTGATCCATTATTCAATTCAGGAAGACTGTAAAGTGTAGATTTTGGATTCTTAGTGTTTTTCCTTTGAGTGAATAGTTTGGTAGTTGTTATTTTTTTGATCTCTTGTTTACTGGTGAGAGTGTCTTTGTTTGTATACTTTTGCTTCTTCTTTTTCAAACTACAATAGTGAACCTTTTTTCATTATTAAAGAAAGCATGAAGTATTATATGAACATTTTAGTTTGTATCTACAATCGAACAAAGAAATATTTATATGCATTGATTTTGGATATTAAAAGGGTCTTCTTTATAGTTTGACAATTGTTTGAATTCTTATTGAGAACAACATAGTATAAAATTTTGCATTCTTGAGTGTTTGTTAGTGACGAAAGAAAAGAAACTCTTCTCCCTCCCATAGCTAGAAGTTCATTGAAAAGAAAGTTTTCATATCATTCTTTTTACCTTTTTTGGGAGTCGAGTCTCAAACATCATCAATTTCACTATCATTCGCCCTTGTGTAATGAACATCCATGAAAATGAATGCTAATTAAAACCAAACTAGATTTGTTTTTTTTTTTGGATCTTTACACAAACAATAGACTAGGACTAGAGATTTGGAATAAGTTGTGAGAATAACTCTCCAAATAATTCAAGACAAACATAGAATCTTGTGATAGGGAGAGAAAATCCAACCTTCGTATAAGCATAGTTGGGATCCCCCTCTCACACATAGGTTAAACATGAGGTCACGTGCGGGAGAGCAACAAAGATTATCCCTCCAAGGCTTAACCAATCGTATTAGTATGATCATATAATGGGGGTTATTCTTGAGGATCAACTGTTTTCATTTGGTCTCGGAGCTTCATGAATTCCAAAACTGTTTGGGGTCATCTAGATTTTACGAGTCCATTTTTCCTCAGTTCTCTTGAAGAATTTTGGACTTGATATCACACCCATACATTCATAATCGACTGTTAATTGTACATGCCCAGAGGCTAACTACAAGTTGGTATCCTTAGTGGCCATAATATTTAGGGTCCTTACACTAGGTGACGGTGAAGGGAAGTCTTTGTTGTACTTGGAACATACGTTGGTCAAACTCACTCGGGCTCCTTGGAAGGTAACCCATAGGTAAATCTGTGAGGAAACTTGCACCAAAGTGTAATTATGTTAATGAGGCCTCCAACGTAACCGGTCCACTCGCTCGTATCCTAGCCCCTTCTCAATTTGATCACACGATGTTGTATTTCATCACCAACTAGTACATTCATTGAGAGAAGACATTGTTTTGTTTATCGGTTTTCTAGATTTTTTTAGTGAGTGTTGTTTGTTTACTTTAGTTGTCCTTAAAAATTGGTACTGTGGTTGATAAAGGTCTTCGTAGATCATGTAGGATGAAAGGGTTTCCTTCAGAAGGTTATGAACCCCTACCTCCTAACTCACCTGAAGACACTTACTGTGAAGAGATCGAAAACCATTTAGACGTTGGGATTGTTGCTATGCCTTTGCTAGAAAATCCTGAGAGAGATTTAGTTACGGTTCATGAAGGTTCCACCTTTCCTATAAACCCAAATTTGAAAATTCCTCTTGATCCACTCCTTGTCCGATTGGACTCCTCTAGTAACATTTTAGTAGAATATCACCGTAGCCTACCGTTAAGGCCATATAATCAAATAAATATGGAACCGATACAACCAAATTTCAATGAAGAATACACTACTCATGTCCTCTCTACTGAAATGGTAGATCCACAACAAACTCGTGTTCGTTCTATATGGAAAACCCCATCGAGATGAGGCCTTTATGAAAAATTAACATTAGTCAACCACCCTTTGACCCTCCACATACATATACCTTCATTGGTGCAGAGGAAAGGTCATAAGATCAGCCTATCGACTGTATCGTCAAACAAATAATCAATATTGCTACCACTTAAGGACAAGTTCAAAGTGAAACAAGATTCATGTTACCTAGTCATTTGCAAAGTACCCTGATGGTTACACCTACCATCCATCTTCAAGAAACAAATTCATATACTCCACAAAACCATGTTGGGACACATTCACATCAAAGGATGAAAAAACACGCCACACAACAAAACCCAATTGTGATAAAAATCCCTACTGGGGGGAAATCCCCATTTAGTGTAAAAATCCCTACTGAGGGGAAACCGTCCTTCAACCCACCAATTTCAACTGGGGGGAAACCCCCTCTTATTGGTCAAATCCCAGTTGCTACCCAACCTATGGCAGGGGGACAATTTCAACCATTGTTCACCGCAAACCCTCCACAATCCTGGGGACCACCCCAAGGAGGTTTGTTTCATTAACCACACCAGGGAGGGCCATCAAACCCCAACCTGCAAGGAGGAATCCTAAATCCCAATCCTTCTGGATTACATTATGGACAACCCTTCCCAGGGGTCCCGAGTCCCACTTGGGGTCCTCAAGGCCAACCATCTTTTCTTGTCTAAGGGAAAATTTTGTACCCTCCTCAAGGTCAAGTTGGTTACCCCCCTCAAGGGAAAACTAGTTATCCACCTCAACATATTCAAGTGAACTATCCTTCTCTAGGTTACATTGGCTATCCTTCCCAGGGCCAAATAGGTTTCGCCTCTCCTTTTATGCAAATTCCTCAACAAATGAATCCTAGTTTTGTTGGTCAACATCAACAACATATGGGAGGACCTATTGGCTACAACTATCCACCACAACCAGTTTACGGTCCTACTAGTGTTCCTATGCCACACCAATATCATCCTCAAGTCAATCAAAAATTACCATTCTTGGCCATTCTCGATCTACCGAATCTATCAATATTAACTAATGATCCCATATTACACTCCCCTTTTTGGCCATTGATTCCTTCCAAGTTACCTTTTAATATTCTGAAATTTGATGACAAACATGGTGAAGACCCTAATAACCACGTTATGACCTTTCATTTATGGTGTTAATCAAATTCGCTAATGGATGATTCTATCAAGTTAGGTATTTTCCAGCGTACACTTATGGGTTCAATGGCTAAATGGTACATTGCGTTACAACGCAAAACTTTTCAATATTTTAATTCACTTTCCATGGATTTTCTCACTCACTTCCAATTACCTATCCGCTACGAAACCTACACGAAACTTTTGACCTGCCTTTGTCAGACCGACTCTTTACATATTTTTGATAATATTCATGAATGGAGATAATGACGACGGTTGATCAAAGCAACCATTCCTGACCAATTACTGGATGAATGGTTCACCAAATATCTTTTACCTCTTATTGGTCATGACATAGGCATGGGTGGTGTCGTTATAGAAGAGGAAGCAATTGCTCGTGCCCAATATCTGTATTTGGTTTATTCCCAATCTGGTACTTTGTATGAATTGATTCCAAACTCTCCCCATCCATCAACCGACCCATCAAAACCATCCTCTATCGCTCATGCAAATGGACTTATTAGTTCCATCAAAACCCAGTCTAGTTCACAATCGAATGACATAACCAATCGTTCAATCACTACCCCCGCTACCATTTTGACTCCACTCTCATCAAACTCCACCCCAACTCAAGTATCTGAGGCGAATGTGGTTCAATATGAGGCGAAATAAAACTAAGAATAAACCTAAGAAAAACAATAATCAAACCAAAAATCCAAAAACACAAGAACAACCACCTACGACTGAGAAGAAACCGTAGTGACAATTGAAATTTCCATGTCTCATCTATGGTGAAGATCACTACACACAATATTTTCCCCATCGGGATGAAGTTGATAAACATTTTAAAGGAAATTATCAACCTTCTCTATTGGCACATCCTTTTCCATAACAAGAGTCACTGGTTGCACAAAATCCTGCACCTCCAACAATAGGTAACTCAAATCCTCCTCCTAATGAGGAAGCTTCATCGAGAGCACACATTTACATGTTTAATGGGATATATTTGACCACTCGTACTATGAAATATGACATAGAACCAGGTAAACCCGATAAGGAAAAACTAACTACTAGAACTACACCAGATCCACCTTCCACTTCAGTTACTCCTCCATTTGGACTGCTCTAGATTGAGAAACCAAGTTTTGACTCTATTCTATGCCAACCCAAGAGTACAATTCAAAAGTTAACCTTTAATCTTAATTCATGTGTTTCTCAAAACTACAACATTGTTGAAGATTTGGCCCAATCACCTTACACTATTTCATCTCTTAAAGTTCTACAACACTGCCCTAGCCAACATAGGACTCTCTTGGTGACCATCGAAGCTATATATCCAAATTCATCCAATAATATCACGTTCAACCTGGATAGTTTTAAATCACGACTCTCTCACCAACTTTATTTCCAAATCGATGTCATTGTCCATAATCAACATATTCATTGCACGATCTTGGATGAGGGGGAATCCACATGTGTCATGTCCCTGGATTTCTGGAAAGGCCTTAAATCACCTGGTATTAATCAATATCCCACCATGTTAAGAGCATTCGATGGAAGAGGTTTCTATCCTCATGGATTATTACAATCCTTAGTCGTTCAACTGCGAGGAAAAATTATTTCTGTAGATGTTGAAGTAGTATATGCCCCCCTCGATTATAAAGTTTTGCTAGGAAGAATTTGGTTCTATGCTATGACTATCATCGCTTCATCGGTTTTTAGATGCATCCAACTCCGTCATCAAGGTAAAATTGTGACCATCGATCAGTTATATTATTGCACCCCCGACACTCGCACTCAAATGACCGACAATATTCCTTTTCTGGGAGACTCAAAAATTACTTATGAAAGTGTTGGGGTAGGTCTCTTGAAAGACTCTTCTCTCATGGGTACCTTTCCTACACCTCTTCCTCCCACTACGCAAAAAATCACAATGGTTAATATGATTTTGACTATGGCATATCAATCCTTCGAATCATCTAATCCATGGATCATGCCTAGTCCCTTAAAAGATGATACATTAGGGGACATTATGCCACTTAGTCCTACAGAGGCCAAACACAATTCCATTTAGTCTTCCTCTCCTTCATTGGACAACCAACATCTGTTGGTGTCTACTACATATTCGTTACCATCCTGGTTAGATTCCTTATACTCTACTTTTGATTAAATCCTATAGATATTTCCATCATATGAATCTATTACGGAAATGATTAGTATCGAGGATGCACCATGGGATGACAACCACCATCGTTTGTCCTTTCTTCCTAGTTTGTATGACATCAAGAAATATATTTCCTCTATCTTTCCTAGAGATGTCATCGACTCTCCCCAATCTCCAATACTCACTCAGGATACCATCTCTGAGGGTAATTTGGGAAATATCTCTCACACGATTACTGTTGACATATGCATTAAAGAAGGTATTGTGGAAAACATACAACTAGGTTCCAATTGTTCACCTGAAGAAGTTGAAACTTATACCACCTTGTTTAAATACTTTCCCGACATCTTCTCCTAGATCTACGAAGAAATTCTAGGGATCGATCCTTCGATTGTTGTGCATGAAATCAAAACTTACCTGGGATTTAAACATGTGAGACAGAAACTTCGCCCGGTACATCCTAAAAAAACTACGGAAATCAAGGCATAAGTCAAAAAATGATTAAAATATGGTTTTATTTATCCCGTCCCTCTGACCAAATGGGTTTCCAACATTGTTCCAGTCACCAGGAAACAAGGGACAATTCGTGTTTGTGTTGATTATCGAGATATAATAAGGCTTGCCCAAAGGAAAATTACCCTACACCCTTTATCGACCAAATTATCAATAATTGTGCCAGAATCGTCATTTTCTCTTTTATGGATGGATTTTCTGGATATAACCAGATAGACATTTTATTGGCTAATCAACACAAAACGGTCTTCATCTAGCCATGGGGTATTTTTTCCTATCGGAAATTACCTTTTGGCCTTAAAAATGTTGGAGCCACTTTTCATCAAACATATCATTGAACCTTATTTCAATTACCTACCATCTCACTCGACTCATCGACAAGACCATATTGGTCACCTACGAGCCATATTTATTTGATGTAGGTTTTAAAACATATGTTTGAACCCCCATAAATGCATTTCCATTGTTGAATAAGGGAGACTCTTTGGATTCGTAGTTTCCAAAGATGGGATTAGTGTGGATCCATTAAAATTCAAATCCATTCTCGGTTTACCCCCTCCCAACAACCTTATCCAACTACAAAGTTTGCAAGGGAAGGAAAACTTTCTTCGTCGTTTTATTTGCAATTATGCTGAAATCTATAAAGGATTCATGATATTGTTGTAGAAATATGCCCCTTTCATCTGGGATGCAACTGCTCAACACTCATTTGATGCTCTTAATCATGCTTTAACAAGCACACCACTTTTGCACCCACCGAATTATGTGAAATATTACATATTTTATTTGGCTTCTTCTACTTCCACTGTTGCTATGGTGTTAGTACAAGAGGATGATGATGGCACTGAACATGTGATATATTGTTTGATTAAGAGTCTATCAGGGCCCAAACTTCAATATTCACATGTCGAAAAGTTGGCTTTGGAAAAAATTATTTTCATCCAAATATTTCACCACTATATTTTATCACGCACTACTACGGTCATTGTAGAATCGATCCCTATGTACGACATCTTGACTCGTCAAGTACTTGGGGGAAATATTCGAAATGGATCATCATTCACCAAAAATTCGATCTCAAGTTTGCTAAATCCAAGGCTAAGAATTAATTTTTTTTTGTGGAATTAATTTGTGATCTTCCCCATACTGATGAGAATACTGAGCCCAATGATTCCCTTCCCAATGAATCCTTGTTCCTCATTAGTACATCCAATCCATGGTATGGAGATATTCTTCTCTATCTCCAGACCCAACGCTTTCAGCCTAACATTTCACATGATGAACGATGTCGCATTAGACACCATTCAAAGCGTTGCCTTATCATTGGTGACACCTTTTACCATGGTGGCATTGATACTGTCTTACGATGTTTCTTAACCCATGAACATGTTGAACAGGTTTTAAATGAGTATCACCTTGGAGCTTGTGGTGATCATATTTTCGGGTTGGCTATAGCCCAAAATGTTTTACATGCCAGTTATTTTTGGCCTTCCATATTCAAAGATAGCATTTAGTCCATCAAAAAATTCCCACCTTGTCAGATCTTTCAGAAGAAATCACATACCCACCCAACTCCACTTCATCCCATTGTCATCGTCGATTCCTTTTCCAAATGGGGTATCGATTTCATGCAATGTAAGCCTATCTCAGCCGAGGGTCACATTTATATTATCGTTCCTATCAATTATTTAACTAAATGGGATAAGGCTATGCCTACATTCCTTAACGATGGTCGAACTGTAGCACTTTTTCTATTCAATCACATCATCGCTCAATTCGGTGTCCCACAAGCTATTGTAACTGATCATGGATCCCATTTCCAGAACTAGATGATTGGTGAATTGCGCACCAAATTAGGTTTTTTCCATGAAAATTCATCCCCATACTACCCTCAAGAAAATGAACAAGTTGAATCCGTCAACAAAGTCCTGAAAATCATGCTTCAATGCATATTGGGAGTGAACAAAACCTCTTTGAATTTACATCTCTTCTCCACACTCTGGGTTATCGAACCTCAGTTAAAATCACCACTGAATTTACACCTTTCAAGTTGGTATATGGGATAGAAGTGGTGCCACCGATTGAATGTGATATTCCCTCTTTGAAAATCACCATAGAACTCCTACCCCATACTTCTTCTAAAGGGGAACGATTTTTATATATAACCAAGATGGATGAAACCCGTCGCGATGATTCTCTCATCAGCAAGACATATAAAAAATGCATAAAAAATCAATATGATAAGTCCATCCAACCTCACACTTTCGCAGAAGGAGATCTAGTCCCGGTCTATGATCAAGATCATGACAAACTGGGGGCAAGAAAGTTAGAACCCATGTGGCACAAGCCATACATCATAAAATGCATGCTACAGAAAGGCACCTACGAGTTAGTAGATTAATATGGAATATCTCTTGGTAAACCCAAATGGGCTTTACCTCAAGAATTACTATGCATAGAATATCTCACATGTGTGATTTGTACATTATTGTACTATATAATTTTGACATGGTGTGTTTTTTCTTTTTCATGCATGATTTTTTCCAAAACTGCTTATACTTTTATTTATAATTGAATGTGTAGATGACATCACCCTTTCCCATCTATTTCAGGTTTGTGGATGGCGCTAGTCGACATACTGAGAATATCGCTTCTCCAGCTTCGGTCATTTACCACTCTGGTGAGTTAGTGAGCTGAGGAGGGTTTTTTCTTGGATCTGCGACCAATAACATTGCAGAATATCATGCCATCATCCGCATTTTAACCAAAGCCTCCTCTCTAGGTATATCTTAATTTATTATTTGTTGATACTGAGAGGGGGGTGAATTAGTATCAAGTACAATTTAAAACCTTTTTCAACTTATACTTAAACCATTCAACTACATCCAATGAGAAATGAACAATAGTATAAGAGTTACACCAATACACCATAATACACCATGCACAATATATGAGAAATAATCAATAGTGTATTGTTCAAGGGAAGTAATGACTTCCAAAGGTAGCTACAGCTTCCAAATGTAGAGGTAGGGATAAACCTCCAAGAGGA
>JASDQU011029885.1:22472-34796 GCA_032191745.1 Picea mariana | reverse complement strand
TGTCATCTTCAAAAATTCATTTCTCCTCAACCATGAGGATCCACGTGACATTCCACATACCATCAGAAACAACATGATGTATACTATCTATTCATGGGTGTTGTATATGCATGTGCATTGTGCTTCATGTCCAAATACCTTTATCAATCTTGCGGTCCAAAACCCATGACTAGGGTTGACATCAATGAAAACAACCAATCTTCCAACAATTTATTATCAACCTTGATTCTCAACTCGTGGTCTGTTAACTAAAATGTGAATTGAATATGTCGTTTTTAACCCAATTTTACTATGTATCCATCTAAGGGTTCATCGTCTCAAAAGAACTTTTGAATTTCTAGAATACAGACATATATCGAGAGAACTCAATACAATTCTGGATTCATTATAAAATTATATGTTAGATTGGTATATTTCTCATAGATAAACATTTGGAACATGAAGCATATGAATAAAAACATCACATAAAACAAAAATACAACATAAGTAGCCACCGCAAAACTTGTTTATATATAAGCGTGATAGAAAATGCTTTAGTCAAAATACATCATCCAAAATTACATAAAATGGAAAAAACATGGGATATTTATACCCATAGAACCATCATACAAAATAAAAGTGTCTAGAGACTCTACTCATCCCCCCGCACCACATTGTGCTATGCATAACACACTACCGCTCTTGCCACTCATCGTAGAAAATGACTGAGACCTTCATGGACCCTAACTGTATGTCTTTGAAGGTATAGGGGAACATCTCACATCCTCATGGAAGGAATTCCCATGGTAAAACCATGGAGGTTCCTCTCCACCTGTCAGAGTCCTCCTACTATGACGTCATGCTCTGTCGCCGCTTGAGCATCTTTGAGATGTCCTAGTGTTGGAATGTCTTTCAAAAATGACGCATCTCTATCTATATGATGAAAAAAAATGACTTAGATCCCTCGTCGTATAACCAAAAACATATAAAAACAAGAAAAATATTTTTACAAGGTTATGATCTTTCATACCTGATACATCCCACTGTATACCCTCAGGAAGCACTAAGTTTGCACTACCCCTAAAATCCACCCCAACATATGGGAAATCCTCGATCACCACCATCTACCTCCTCCAGCATGAAAATAAGTTGGAAGTAAATCTAAAGGCCGAGGTTTCATTCCCCAGCCTAGGGGAAATACTAGTTCACTGCTCCATACGGGGCTCATTTGTAGGGTGTGCTATCAATGCAACCTGTAGTTTGGTATGTGGTACCCACTCTAGGAAAAATGAGACCAAGAAGGATCCATACCCAAACTATTTTTGTCTTCCCATTTGACATTTGGAGATCTGCTCCTTAATGTTCCTTAAAAACCCTCCACTCCAATTGAATAGCCTAGGTTCCAAACACTGAATTGCATAAGATATCTGGGACTTGGAAGCGAGATGGGAACTAGTACTTCTTTCCAATTTTGTGATAGAAAATAGGATGGATCATAGAGATAAATCCATAACATATTTTATGAATATCATCCCTCCTACCAAGCGCGACCCTGGTATGCAGTACTGGGAAACATATGCCTCAGTCGGTCGTGGAGTGGCCCAATGTCTAGACAAAATAATAGGTGCTCCTCTCCTAGAGAAACCCATCAAGAAGTACACATAATCCATGTCTATCTCGAGCATGTGTGGTCCTATTCAGAATTCTTGCTCGTCATTATCCCACAACCTGATCAAATATTCAAGTAAAATAAATTCTTTCCTCATATTTTTTATTTTGAAGTACTTAAGAAAGCCACAATTTTGTGAGGCCACCCTCACTTGAGGATCTTGTAAAGAATCAATGTCATCAAATTCAAATTCATGTTCTTTCCATTCAATCATGATTAGCTATGAGGAAAACCTGCAAATTCATAAATTAATCGTCATTAGATAAGTACTCAAACAAAAGAATGGCCTTTTCCAGGCTAAAAATCATTTTTTTTTAAGTTTTACACTTAGCTCTCCTTGAAATAAGAGAACAGAGTGATAGCGCTTCCTAAGTGCACATACTAGGGCATTTAAATCTCTATCGATGATCCCCTTGATTACTTGAGGGAGTGTCAATTCAGTTTGGCACTCTAGGGATTTCCAAGGAGCCTAAGCACATAAATTAAACACTGAAATTCAATTAAAAACATGGAAATGAATGAGGACAAGGAAAGAACCAACCTAATCCAGATGGATTCAAAAATGGTTGCCCACAACTCTCGTAATCAACACCTGAAAAAACTCAAAGAGAAAATGAGAATAGTAAAACAAAGGTGAAAATGATTTCTTGCCCTAATTTGATATTTGATATGTTCAAATTTGGTCATTTCTCCTCCTTTTCACATTTTATAAAGTTTATTTTTGGGATTTTTGTCATTTTTTGAGAAGCTGCTAATATATTTTTCCCAAGAACATCTTGTAGGAATTTGAGTAGAGATTCGTCAATGACCTTGTAATGCCAATGATATTAGTCTTTGTTCTTTCTCATGCTAATAAATACATGAGAATGTGACCAAGTATACTTTTATCAATTTTTTTGGACTCGTAAAGGTTATACAAAAAAGGAAGCCCCCGGAGTTTCCTTTCACACTCCATAAAAGGTTTGAAAGGTTGTCTTTTGAGTAATAGTTTATCTCTTTTTCAGACCTTGGAGACTAAAAATATGAAAAAGGACAACTCTGGAGTCACCTTTAAGTTCTTTTCAGACTCTCTAAACAAGATAAACCACCGAATTTTCTTTCTATGGAATCAAAAAATTACACATTGAAGGGCCCATCTAGGGACGAACCCTTACTTCTTCCAGTTCAATAAATAAAGGAAGAGGAACTTACCGAAGGTGAGTTATGTCAAGAATGTTTTATCCTCCTTGAACTAGTTAAATAAAAATAGGTACTCATCTATCTAGATAGGGGAAAAGAATTGAAGGAAGTGGGTCAAGTTTCTTCAAAACTTTTTTATAGAACCTCTTGTAGGTGCCCTTCAAGATGACACTTGTTTTAACCCCCACACTAAACACTTGTATAATCCATTAAACTTCCACACTGAACCAATCCTATGATTCTTTCCACTCCTTTGACCCATCCTAAGAATGCCTCAACACTCACTACATTATGTTTTGGGTCACTATGAGTTTATCCTGCCAAGTCTCATATCGTGCCTCAGTGTTCAAGGGAAGTTTGCATACCCGTTTTAGTACGTGTTCATCCACTATATATTATCACTTTTTTAAGACAATTTTTGTGTAGTCTGATGGGGAATACATCAATTCCCTCCTTCGAAAAGTATTTTCTTGTTGACTTCAACAAATTATCCAGGAAATAGACTTAGGAACACATCAATACCTTGAGAGCTTCATGCCTCAATGGAATGTCTCCTCGCATTCAGAAGTGGGTATTCATAAATGACCCCTGACCGATTGTATCAACAAATGTTCGACTTCAACTCATTTTTCACATTCGTTGGATTGTACTTTAAAAGTACCTTGAAAATCATCGACATCAATGGTGATTTATCTCTCACTTGTGAAAGATATACCTCAATGAATGGTAATCAAGTGCTTTATACGATGTTCGACGTCAAAAAATATATTCACATGGATACTACATCGGGATTGGGATGAAGACCCTAGTTTGAGTATTCACTATGTTATCTTCTCTATCCAGGTTGCGAAGGAATTCATTTGAACATACTAATATATATGTTGTTACATAGATCCACATTGTATTGGTTTGTGGCTATGTTTTATCATCTCATAGCTCCACTGTGTATTTTGCATGGATATGATTAGTTTATGTCATAGAGCTATGGATCCAGATTGTATCTCTGGTGTCCATACCCTTAGTCAATATCATCATGGATCCGCAGTGTTTTTATTGGTGGCCATACTTTGAGTCACTTATACTCTGAGCATAGGTATGTCTATGTTAGGAATGGAACAAATATTAGCATTGTTTGATGCTTGTCTACAGCTTCTACCAGGTTCTCTGACTCCATACCCTTGCTTTGAAAAATCTAAAAAGTGTTTCGACCATCAACTTTCATCTTCTAACTTCACACTTTGGGGGGAAATCTGTTACACATCAAAATTCCTCACTTTGACAATGTCACACTGTCATTGTCATAAGTGTTGTAAGTGTCTCACTTTTGTCACAAGTGTCGTAAATGTCACATTCTCTTTCTGTAAGTGTCACATCATGAAAAACACCATGAAAACACTTTATACAACCCATAAAAATGTTATAAGAAGAAGCTCCATCATTTGAAAGTCAAAACAAGTGTTTTTCTATGGGAATTTCTCATCTTGACAACTTTTGGGAAGATCAGTGCTCCCCTACTCATACAAAGGGAGAGCTAGTGCTCTTTTTCCATATCACAGGGAGCATTGTAGTGCTCTATTTCCTATTCTAAGGAAGATCCGAGTTGTTTGAAGAAATCCCATTTTCTTCTAAAGACAACTATGGATGGATCAAGTTGGTTTGGATCAAATATAACTCCTGGGATGCATCTAAGGGATATATCACAACTATTGGAGCCATATCCTTAACCAATTCCAAATATATCCAAGGTGGTTGAGCCTCTCAAAGACTATAAATGGAGGCATTCTCATGGTGAACAAGGAGGAAAAAATCAGCAAAGAATTGTTATTTTGATTGTGAATATTTTGAGCAAGGGTGGGATGAGGAGGAATTTGAGAGGTTGTTGCAACATCATCTTAAGATTGTAAGTTTCCTTTTGAATTTATAATTAATATACTTGGCCTATTCCTTCTCATATGTTTTTACATGTGCTTGTCTATGCTTGTCTTAATCTTCATAGATCGATTGATTTTATCTCATCCCTTAGAGTAGGAGATAGTCATTTATTCCTTATTGTCCATTCCAGATACTGTTTGAAACTCATGGATTGGAGCAGCTTGGAAAAACTTCATAAGTGAGGTACATCATACTTCCCCTCCTTCTCTCTTTTTCAATGGATAAAATGAATCTATAGGAACAATAGTGTCCAAGGTAGTTTTCTATATTGGTAGAGGGGTTTGTACTCCAAGGTAAAGTTCACCTATCCGTAGGGGAATATTTTTGTAACACTCCTTAAGGCTCTCCCCCATGTCAAAAATTGGTGGGAAACTTACTGGGAGAAAATTTCCATAGAGGAGTATGGAATATATGCGGCAGATCCCACTTGGATTTTTTTTGTGAATGTGGTCAAGGAAAAATATTACCCTATTGGTAACTATGATGACCAGTACATGAGATGGAACACACTACGTCAAGAGAGGGGGAAAGGAGTGTGGGTGTTCACTAATAATTTCCATACATTACACACCAAGATGGGTATCAAATATTTTGAGCGATATTTTTCTCTAAAATACCGTGGGGCTCTACATAGGTACATCCAAACTAAAATGGAGTTTCTGGACATCTCATCACTTTAAGATGCCTATCGATATTATTTCGAAATCGAGAAAAAATTTAGACACCAAAAAAAATGACAGTTCGGGTCTGTAAATCTAAAACAGCCAAAGAATGATAAAAATGACCCTAACAAACAACCTCCCTAAAATCAGTCCAAGCCACAAGAAAATAAGGGTCATGAGAAGAAAGAGAAGGATACTGGAAAATGGTGTGATTTCCAAAAAATCCCCTCGCACAACACTGATGAATGTTTCTCAAAACATTCATTTGTGGACGATATGAAAGACAAGGAGTCAAACCCTTCTTCATAATATGATGTAGAAAATAATGGGAAAAGAGATACCATCGATGGAAACCCCACTTATACTATCACGACTGCAACAATTCAACTAGAAGAGCCATCAGATACTGAAGAGGGCAAGCACCTTTTTCATTCACATATGTGGGTGAAGGGGACCCCACTACATTTTATTATTGATAGTGGAAGCTAGAAAAACCTCATCTCAGCAAACATCGTCAAACAATTGGGATTGTCAACAACACCACATAGATATCTATACAACATCGGGTGGCTTTGCTAGGGTTCAGACCTCTATGTCAGCCAACAATTTCGATTGTCATACGACATCCAAACCTTCAAGGATGAGGTATTATGTGATGTTTCCCCATGGGATGTCTATGATGTTTTGTTGGGTCATCCATATATGTGGAAGTGTCATGTTATTTATGAATCTCGACAACATAGTGGAACTATTACTTTGGGGGGTCATTTCTATAGGATACCAGAGGTAGCTCCAACTAATGTCCCACATAAATAGTTTCACGATGTATTATATCATACTAAAAATTTCATCTTCTTAACAATCTACTCAAAAAGTGAACATAGGAACACCATAACCACTACATCCTTAGTCCAAGCACCTTCTTTCTAGCATAAGAAGGTCAACAAGATTGAATCAAAACGCAAGGATTCCTTCTACACATAGTCATATCATGTACCCAAACTGGTTAAAAATCTCCAAACCTTCCAACCATAGGTTCGTGACAACCTTCAACAAGATAAGCAACACAACTTCTCCAACAAGGAAAAAAACTCATTAAGAAGCAGATTCAGCAAACGATTTTCCCTCTCCCCCAAGAACTCAATGCAATGGATACCATTTATTTCTAAGGAGGGAGGATTGATCTAGGTGGATATCAGTGTCCTCAAACCTATTACAACTGGTTCAAAAGAGACTTCTGACAATTTACTATTTCTAGAAGTTTTTTAGTTCGTAAACTTCTAGGGCCATTTTTAGGGCCTAAATGAAGTTTTTCAAGATCAAGCACCTATATGATATCCGAAGGCTATTATTGAGCCCCCAAAATGAATCAACTTGACTATAAATTTTCAAGGAACTATTTTTCACCCCAAACGAAGATCGTATGCCAACGTTATGCCCCCGGGAGGTTGATACACCAAACTACCCAAAATAGGGTCCACAAAACTATTGCTTTTTCATCTTTTGAGGTTAGGGTTTTGGATTTGATTTATGTTAAAAAATCCTTTAGAGCCTCATTTTAATCATCTTCTTATGAATGTGAATAGTTGTCAAATATCTTCTTAGAGATAAGCAAACACCATTCTAGCGAGTATTTCACTTTGTATTTCTATAGTTTTGTACATTTCGCTCATTAATACAAATTTTGTATTCCTTCATATCTATGCCTCTTGTTATATTTCCGATATATATATATTATATTATTGGATTTATTGCAATATATTTGTATATTTATGTGTTATATCTCCACTCTCATTCATATCAAAAATAATATAGATCAGTGGTATCAGAGTAGGCTGCTCTTGATCATTTTTTTGAGTGCATGTCCCCGATGAGGTCCTAGTATAGAAAGTTGGGTATTGACTTGTATCTCTTGATGAAAATTGCGCTCACATGAAAAAGAAACCCTCCATGGCGGAAGAAAACAAAAATGACAGAGCATATGATTATATTAATATGTTTCTTGAGAAATCTCTCACGCGACAAAGGGACGAAATTATGGAGAATTTTTCCCATGTCCTTCAATGTCTGTCGATAACAACCGACGTGTATTCATCAAGAAACCACTTTGGAGGCACATCTCCTTTCAACATACAAGTTAATTTTTATATTCTCGTATTTGAAGGACAAATACATGTGGATGCCCTAGAAAAATGGTTAAATATAATAGAAGGTTATTTCTTTGTTCACAATTTCTCCGACATGGAAAAGATAGCCTTCACACTCCTTTAGGCTCTCCCCCATGTCAAACATTGGTGGGAAACTTACTGGGATAAAAATTTCACAGAGGATTCTGGAATATATGGGGCCGAGTGCACTTGGGATTGTTTTGGATATGGTCAAGCAATAATATTACCCTGTTGGTAACTATAATGACTAGTAAATGAGATGGACCATGCTACATCAAGAGAGGGGCCAATAAGTTCCAGAGTTCACCAATACCTTCCATAGCTTGCACACCAGGTTGGGTATCAAATATTCTTAGCAACATTTGGTTCTGAAATACCGTGGGGATCTACACAGGTACATCCAAACTGAAATGGAGTTTCTAGAAATCTCATCGTTGGGAGTTGCCTATCAATATGATGTCAAAATTGAGTAGAAATTTAGGAACCGAAACAAACGAGAGTTAAATTATGAAAATCTACAACAACCAAAGCATGATAAATATGGACCTAACAAATAGCCTTCTGAAAATCGGTCCAAGCCACAAGAAAAGAAGGGTCATGGGAAGAAGAAGAAATATACTGGAAAATGGTGTGATTTACACAAAATCCCCTGGCACAACACTGATGAATGTCACTCAAAACATTCATTAGTGGTCGAGATCAAAGATAAGGATCCAAAACCTGATTTGGAATATGATGTAAAAAATAATTGGAAAAGACAAATCATCGACATAGAACCCACTCCTATTGTCGCGACTACAATAATTCAACCAAAAGAGATAGAAGATTTTGAAGAGGGGGAGAACCTTTTTCATTCACATATTTGGGTGAAGGGGATCCCACTACAGATTTTATTATTGAGAAAAGAAGCCAAAATAACCTCATCTCACTAGAGGTTGCCAAACAATTGGGTTTGTCGACAACACCACACCCACAACCATACAACATCGGGTGGCTTCGCCAAGGATGAGACCTTTTTGTCATCCAACAATGTCAATTTTCATATGACATCCAACCCTTCAAGGATGAGGTATCATGTGATGTTTTCCCACTGGATTTTTGTGATGTTCTATTGGGCCAGACATATATGCGGAAGCACCATGCTATTTATGAATCTTGACCCCGTAGTGTCATTGTTACTCTGGGGGTCATCTCTACAGGATAACAGAGGTAGTTTGAAATACTGTCCCACCTAAACATTTCTGCAAGGTAGTATCTCATACTACAAAATTCATCTTCTTTACAGTTTGTTCAAAAGGTGAACAAAAGAACACCACAACCACTGCAGCCTCAATCTAAACACCTTTTGTCTAGCAAAAGAAGGTAAAAAAGATTGAATAAAAGCACAAGGATTCCCTTTTCACACATTCATCTCATGTAGCCAGACTGGTTAAAAAGGTCCAACCCTTCTAGCTACAAGTTCATGACAACCTTCAACAACCTAAGCAACACAACTTCTTTAGCAAGGCAAGCAACTCATGATAATGCAGATTCAACAAATGATTTTCCCTCTTCCCCGGGAACTCAATGCAATGGATACCATTAGTTCCTAAGTAGGGAGGATTTATCTAGGTGGATATCGGTGGCCACCCACCTATTCCAAATGGCTCAAAACAGTCTTATGGCAATTTACTATTTTTAGCGGTTTTTCGGTTCCTAAACTTGCAGGGCCATTTTGAGGGATTAAATGAAGTTGTTTTTTGTTATCAATAACATAAATAATATCCAAAGTCTCTGATTGATCCCCCAAAATGAATCTCCTCAATGATACCTTTCCAATGAGATATTATTCACCCCAAACGGAGATCGTATGCCAAAGTTACGCCTCCGGGAAGTTGATACACAAAACTACCCAAAACGAGGTCCATAAAACTGTTGGATTTCATTTTACGGGGTTAGAGTTTTGGTTTTATTTATGTAAAAAAAAAATTTAGAGCCTAATTGTAATCATATTCTTGTGAATGTGAGTATCTGTGACATCTCTTCTCAGAGATAAGATGCCACCATTCTAGCGAGTCTTTCACTATGTATTTCTACAGTTTTCTACATTTCACTCATTAATAGAAATTGTATATTACTATATATCTACACCTCTTGTTATATTTACGATATATCTCTTTTATATTAATGCATATATTGTAATATCTCTATATATTTTATGTGTTATATCTTCTCTCTCATTTCATGCCGAAAATAATCCGGATCAATGGTATCAGAGCAGGGTTCTCTTGATCATTTTTTTAGTGCATGTCCCCGACGAGGTCTAAGTATAGAAAGTTGGGTCTGGAGATTATCTCTCTTCAGGAAATTCACTCTCACACACCCAATAAACCCTCCATGGTAGAAGAAAAGAAAAATGACACAGCAGATGATTCTATTAATCGGTTACTTGAGAAATCTCTTAGACGACAGAGGGATGAAATGATGGAGATTTTTTCCCACATCATTCAATGCCTGTCGATAACAACCGACGCGTATTATTCAAGCGGCCACTTTGGAGGCACATCTAATTTCAAGGTACAAGTTAATTTTGATATTATTGTATTTGAAGGATGGTTAGATGCAGATTCCCTAGAAAAATGGTTAAATCTGATAGAAGGTTATTTCTTTGTTCACATTTTTTTGACATGAAAAAGATCACCTTCACACTCCTTAATTCTCTCTCCCATGTCAAACATTGGTGGGAAACTTACTGGGAGAAAATTTCCACAAAGGATTTTGGAATATATGGGGTCGATCCCACTTGGGATTCTTTTGTGGATGCGGTTAAGGAACAATATTACCCTGTTGGTAATTATGATGACCAATACATGAGATGGACCATGCTAGGTCAAGAGAGGGGCCAAGAAGTGTTGAAGTTCACTAATACCTTTCATACCTTGCACACCAAGATGGGTATCAAATATTTTGAGCAACATTTGGTTATGAAATACCATGTGGCTCTACATAGGTACATCCAAACTAAAATAGAATTTCTAGACATCTCATCACTCATAGTTGCCTATCGATATGCTCTCAAAATTGAACAGAAATTTAGGAACCAGAAAAAACAAAAGTTTGGGTTTGAAAATCTGAAACAAACAAAGAATGATAAATACAATCCTAATAAACAACCTCCCAAAAACTAGTCCAAGCCACAAGAAAATAAGGATCACAGGAAGACAAAGAAGGATACTGGAAAATGGTGCGATTTCCCCAAAATCCCCTGGCACAACATCGATGAATGTAGCTCAAAATAATCATTGGTGGTCGAGATCAAATACAAGGAGCCGAACCCTAATTCAGAATCTGATGAAAAACATAATGGGAAAAGACAGATCATCGATGCAGACCCCACTTCTACTGTCGCGACCACAAAAATTCAACAAGAAGAGCTAGCATATCCTCAAGAGGGGGAGTACATTTTTCATATATAGATGTGGGTAAAGGGGACCCCGCTACATTTTATTATTGACAGAATAATCTAGAAGAATCTCATCTCAACAAAGTTCATCAAACAATTGGGATTGTCGACAACACCACACCCACAACCATACAACATCGGGTGGCTTCACCAGGGATGAGGCCTTTGTGTCAGCCAACAGTGTCTATTTTCATACAACAACCAACCCTTCAAGGATGAGGTATTATGTGATGTTGCACCACTGGATGTCTGTGATGTTCTATTGATCCAACCATATATGTGGAAGCGCCATGCTATTTATGAGTATCAACCCAGTTGTGTCATTTTTACGTTGGGGGGGTCATCTATATAGAATACCATAGGTAGTTCCAACTATTGTCCCACATAAATAGTGCCACAAGGTAGTATCTCATACTACAAAATTAAGCTTCTCCATAGTCTTTTCAAAATGTGAACAAAATAACACCACAACCACTTCATCCTCAATCCAAGGACCATCTTCCCAACAGAAGAAGGTTGAAAATATTGAAGAAAATCATAAGGATTCCTTCTACACACAATCATCTCATGTATCCAGACTGGTTAAAAAGGTCCAAACCTTCTAGCCATAGGTTCGTGACAACCTTCAACAAGCTAAGCAACACAACTTCTCGAGCAAGGCAAGCAACTCATCAAGATGCAGATTCAACAAACGAGTTTCCCTCTCCACGAAACTCAAAACAATGGAGAAAATACATTCCTAAGGAGGGAAGATTGATCTAGGTGGATATTGATAGCCATCCACCTATTCCAACTGGCTCGAAACATTCTTCTGGAAATTTACTAAATTTAGCATTTTTTTTGGTTCCTAAACTTCTCGAGCCATTTTAAGGGCCTAAATAAAGTTTTTTCAGGATCAATATCCTCAATAATAGCCAAACTATTTGACTGAACCCCCAAAATCAATCTCCTTGACTATACCTTTCCAATGAGTTATCATGCACCCCAAACAAAGATCGTATGCCAAAGTTACACCCCCGGGAAGTTGATACACCAAACTACCCAAAATGGGGTCCACAAAACTGTTGCCTTTTCATCTTTTGGGGTTAGGGTTTTGGATTTTATTTATGTTAAAAATGGATTTAGAGCCTCATTGTAATCATCTTCTTGCGAATGTGAGTATCCATCACATCTCTTCTCATAGATAAGCTTCCACCATTCTAGCAAGTCTTTCACTCGGTATTTCTACAGTTTTGTATATTTCACTCATTTATAGAAATTGTGTATTATTGTATATCTATACCTCTTTTTATA
>JASDQU011029885.1:9981-22452 GCA_032191745.1 Picea mariana | reverse complement strand
GTAATCATCTTCTTGCGAATGTGAGTATCCATCACATCTCTTCTCATAGATAAGCTTCCACCATTCTAGCAAGTCTTTCACTCGGTATTTCTACAGTTTTGTATATTTCACTCATTTATAGAAATTGTGTATTATTGTATATCTATACCTCTTTTTATATTTACGATACATATTTGTTATATTATTTGATCTATTTCAATATCTTTGTATATTTATTTGTTATATATCCACTCTCATTTCATGCATAAAATAATCCGGATAAGTGGTATCAAAGAAGGCTACTCTTGATCATTTTTTTAGTGCATGTCCCTGACGAGGTCCAAGTATAGCAATTTGGGTCTCTAGCTTCTCTCTCATGAGGAAAATCTCTCCCACATGCCCAAGAAACCCTCCATGGAAGAAGAAAAGAAAATCGACAAAGAAAACAATTATATTAATCTATTTCTTGAGCAAGCTTTCACACAATAGAGGGACGAAATGATGGAGAATTTTTCCCACATCCTTCAATGTCTGCCGATAAAAAATGGTGCGTATTCATCAACCATTCACTTTGGAGGAGCCTCACCTTTCAACGTACAATTTAATTTTAATATTATCGTATTTGAAGGATAGATAGATGTGGATTCCCTAGAAAAATGGTTAAATATACTAGAAGGTTATTTCTATGTTCACAATTTCTCTAGCATGGAAAATATCATATTCACACTCCTTTAGGCTCTCCCCCATGTCAAACATTGGTGGGAAACTTACCGGGAGAAAAATTTCACAGAGGATTCTAGAATATATGGGGCTGAGCGTACTTGGGATTTTGTTTGGATGTGTTCAAGCAACAATATTACCTTTTTGGTAACTATAATGACCAGTACATGAGATGGACCATGTTGCGTCAAGACAGGGGCCAAGTAGTGATGGATTTCACCAATATCTTCCATACCTTGTGCACCAAGATAGGTATCAAATAGTCTTAGTGAAATTTGGTTCTGAAATATCATGGGGCTCTACACACGTACATCCAAACTGAAATGGAGTTTCTGGACATCTCATCATTGGGAGTTGCTATCAATATGTTTTCAAAATTGAGTAGAAGTTTAGGAACCGAAACAAATGGGATTTCAGGTCTACAAATCCGTAAAAAAAAAAGAATGATAAATACGTTCCTAACAACCAACCTCCCAAAATCCAATCCAAGCCACAAGAAAAGAAGGGTCATGGGAAGGAAAAGAAGGGTACTGGAAAATGGTGCGATTTCCACAAAATCCCTTGGCACAACACCGATGAATGTCACTCAAAACAATCATTGGTGGTTGAGATCAAAGACAAGGAGAAAAACCCTGATTTAGAATTTGATGCAGAAAATAATGAGAAAAGATAGATCATCGATGCAGACCCCACTGCTACTATCGGGACCACAATAGTTCAACCAGAAGAGCCAATAGATCCTGAAGAGGGGGAGCACTTTTTTCATTCACAGATGTGGTTGAAGGGGACCCTACTACATTTTATTGTTGATAGTGGAAACCATAAGAACCCCATCTCAATAGAGGTCATTAAATATGTGGTATTGTCGACAACACCACACCCACAACCATACAACATCGAGTGGCTTTACCAGGGATGATACCTTTGTGTCAACCATCAGTGTCGATTTCCATACGACATCCAAACCTTCAAGGATGAGGTATTATGTAATGTATCCCAAATGGATGTATGTGATGTTCTGTTGGGACATCCATATATGTGGAAGTTCCATATTATTTATGAGTCGCAACCCCGTAGTTTCATTGTACTCTGTGGGGTCATCTCTATAATATACAATAGGTAGTTCCAACTACTGTTCCACCTAAATGGTGCCTCAAGGTAGTATCTCATACTACAAAATTAATATTCTTCACAGTATGTTCAAAAGGTGAATATAAGAACACTGTAACCACTATAGCCTCATTCCAAGTACCTTCTATCTAGTAGAAGTAGGTCGACAATATTGAAGCAAAGAGCAAGGATTCCTTCTGCAAACAGTCATCTCATGTAGCCAAACTAGTTAAAAAGGTCCAACCCTTCCAACCACAGGTTCGTGATTTCCTTCAACAAGATAATCAACATAGCTTCTCAAGTAAGGAAAGGAGCTCATCAAGATGCATATTCAGCAAACGATTTTCCCTCTCCCCTGGGAACTCAATGCAATGGACAACATTAGCAAGTTTTAGCAGGTTTTCGGTTCCTAAACTTCTGGGGCCATTTAAGGGCCTAAATGAATTTTTTTTCTAGATCAAGCACCTTAATCATAGCCAAATGATTTGATTGATCCCCCAAAATGATTCTCCTTGAATATTCCTTTCCAACAAGCTATTGTGCACCCCAAATGGATATTCTATGCCAAAGTTACACCCTAGGAGGTTGATACACCAAACTACCCAAAACTGGGTCCACAAAAAAAAAATATTTTCATCTTTCAGGGTTAGGGTTTTGGATTTTCTTTATGTTAAAAATGAATTTAGAGCCTCATTGTAATCATCTTCTTGAAAATGTGAGTAGTTGTCACATCTCTTCTCAGAGATAAGCTACCACCATTCGAGCAAGTCATTCACTCTATATTTCTAAAGTTTTTTACATTTCAATCATCAATAGAAATTGTGTATTACTGTATATCTGTGCCTCTTGTTATATTATTGGCTCTCTTGCAATTAATCTGTACATTTTTGTGTTATATCTCTTCTCTCATTTCATGTTGAAAATAATCTGGATCATGGAAGAAACTTCAGAAGTCACTTTCTCGATGTTCTCATTATTATGGTTGATGGAAACTTGAAAGTCTTAGTTGTGAGTGTTGGCCATTTAAAGACGAGGGGTTCATGTAAGGGGAAATGGGTCCATTGAAAAAATGTCTATAGGTGAGATATATGAATATGATCAAAGAGAGAAGGAAAATCCAATGGGATATATTGAAATTAAGGGTGTCGAGAAGGGTGGGTGGGACCACGGAAAATAAAAGGGTTATAAGTGATAGGTACCACGATGATTAGGGTTAAAAGAGGAATGCAATAATGGGACAAGTTGCAAATAAGGTTGTCGGGAAGGGGGTCAGGTCCATTAAAAAAAGGATTAAAGATTATAGGCACCACAACGATTAGGGTGAGGAGAGGAATCCAAAGTGATAGGTCTTGAATAAGGGTGTTGGAAGGACCACTATACTCTTGCGGAGTTATACTCTGACCTAAATAATATTGTAGTGTCAAAATGTGCATATTCTTAAAAGGAAAAAAATGTGTAGTAATTTTGCATCTAGAATTCATGAGGCAATGTTGTGTGACCAAAATATCCTTTATGTTATTTGTTTGGTATATTCCCCTTAGGTTAGGGTTTTCAGGATGCCTATGGACAAGGGTTTTCTATATGCTATAGCTCTCTGATATACATGTGGTGTCAAACAATAGTACTCAACCCAATATCTCAGGAAACCAACTAAGGAGGCTCGACCGTACCCTTATCCATGCTACCCGATTACTAAGGTAATAGAGATAATATTCTCAAGTGTTTTTCTTGATGGAAATATAATAGTGAAGCGACCAATCAATCAATCTAGGGATGGTTTTAGGAGACCTAGGGGACTCCTGATATACCTACTAGTATGTGAGAGTGATGGTTGTGTACATATTATGTTTGATGCGATACTATTCGAGGGGTACCAAAAACAATTACAGAGGTTTCCAATAAGGTGAAAATTTGGTTTCTAAGAAACCTCATGAAACCATTTGTATTCTTCCCCACTATAGTTTTACCCGATGAATGATAGATCTCAGTTCTGTAAAGACATCGATAATACACGTCTCTACCTTGGAAAACAAAATTAACCCACAATTCCTGTGAAGGAAAGTGATCTGATACAACTTGTAAGGTACTAGAATTAATGTAATATGTAGAAATAGGAATATTCAACAAATACCAATGGGACAATATAATATTGAGAATAGAAATACCAACAATAATACCTTTATTGAGAGAAATAAATGTTCACTTGTCTCTTCAAGGGGGAAACCTCCAACATAGCAAATCTCTAGTACAATAAATCTCAAGATGAATACTTATGATGCCTCCTACTCCTATTTATACTAATTCTATCTTATAAAGAACATTTTAGAGGAAGATTTTTCTAAAAGCAGAAGCTTCTATTAGTTCTTCTTACATTGAATTGTTCACAATTATTAAATAGTCCTTATTAACTAATTTCGACCTTTATTACATGGAAAACATATTATTCTACTTATGTGAGGGGTTAGAGAGGTTAGGTCCCTAACACACACACAATAATCACAATAGAGAGGAGTCATCGAGGGATTGTATAAAACTAAAGGGATTCACTATGGTGTTATGCAAGCCAACAAAGGAGCTCTTAGAGATCATGGAGTCCCTACACTTAGTGAGGAAGGGATTCCCTACTGAACTTATACCTGTGAGACCATTTTTCATTTGACCATTAGTTTTAGAGTTTTGTTCAATTCACCCTTGTGGTATCATGGTCTGGTGAGGGATTCACTAGATGTAGAGAGACAATGATCCAAGAGGATCTAAAAGGGAAAAAATTCAAAGTCCTCAAATATCATCAAAAACAACGCCAAGTTGAAGAGATCATCACAAGATTTCCAATGGTGCAAACAACACCTTAAACAGAGTCTGAATGAATAAGTTATGGTCAATCAAAGTTTCGGTTAACCAGTCAAAGTAAACCTGCTAACATCAACATCCATACAAATCACGTCAGCAACCAATTGTGTAGAGGTGACATCAACATGATGTAATGATGATGTTAGCATGCCAACATGGTAGCATGACAGGCTACCATGTGGCATGTTGATTTGGAATTTTTGGTGGCCACATGGGCCAATTGGAAAGTGACACATGACACCCCCATATGGTGACACATGGCACCACCTAAAGGCTTCCATGTGGCCTATTGACCAGATGACACGCAAGAAAATGACTCAACAACTGACTGGAAAAGGTGGGCTAGTGACAAGAGGCACCACAGACACCACCCATAGGCTACCACATGGCCTACAGATAAGAAAACACATAGGCATGATGAATGGACACATGTGGAAAATGATAGCGTGCCACATGGAAGCACCAAAATTTCCAAAAAGGGTTGGGAACTGAAAAAATAAAAAAATTAAATGGCCACCAACCCAATCGGTGGCTCCATGTCTCGATGAATGTACACAAAATCCGACCACATCCAGATTCCATTCAAGGGTCACATCATTGTTTGATGTGCAAGGTCTAGAAGTAATGTTATATAATATGGTTCATTGGGCACCAATCCCAAACATAGAAGTGGTTTTAAACAATGATAAGGGATATGTATTAAATTACATATATGGTTATAACAAGAGGAGAAAAGGGGAGCCCACAGGTTCAACCCCAGGTCTCCCCTTTAGCAAAAAACTTAATATATATCCACTTACCAATGAACCATGGGTGGGACTTGGTAAGTCCTCCCGCTTTTTATTATTTGAACCCAATATTTTTCCATAGTTCTGGGGTCCGTTCCCTACCAAGTACAGGGCATGATTTTCTATGCATAAAAAATTTATTGCAGGTGTTGTACGAACTGTAGTAGCACACAATTCAAGGCAAAGAGCCCATGAGGGCTTGAAGGTGACAATGTCAAATTGGAACGATTTGACAATCATTTTTATGCTAATCCTTGCAATGAACCCATTGGTGTAGTCATATTTTGCATCCGAACAACGAATCTGTAGGCCATTTTCCGTTTTGAGGTATAGCCATGCAATTTATTCCAATTTTTGATGAGATAATATAAAATCCTCTCCACTTCGAAGTGGGCCTAGAGACGTAGTCCATTGTTGGGACAAACTTTGTTATCACATATTGTGTTCTTTCTCTTCTTCTCATATTTTCTTCATGTTTACGTCCTCTTTAATCATGTTGCACATACGATTTTATTTATTTCTTAATGCAATTCATGTAAATGTCATCGATGAAAAGATCTCAAATCATGTTGGCATTAGAGTGGTATTCTTTGACTTGAATTGCAAGTGTGAATGCTTACCAGGGCCAAGCTCAAAACATGTGAAGAAAAAATCAAGACTTTCAACCTAGACATTGGACATGCAACTCGAAGAAAGAAAATGGAGGATGAAGAACTTCATGCAAATAATGAGAAATATTTCCACATAGCTTTCTACCAGATGTGAGTCATGGTAGAAAAATTGTTTCAAGATTACAAGAACCAAGTTGCAAAGAAGGAGAAGAAGAAGAAATTTAAAGAAGTGGATAATGCTTCAGTGAACCATGGAATTGGAGGATACCCTCCTCAGCCTCCATCTCCATCTTCAAGTTCAATCTCATCTTCCTCTTCCTCTCATTCTCATCATTCTAGTTTTTATCCAAGTACTTCTAAAAATCCATTATTGAATATAGATGTGAAATTTAATTTGCCCATGTTTAATGGAAAAGCTAATGTAGATAAGCTAAATAATTGGATCAGATAGATCAAAGTTTATTTTCATGTACAACAGATTGAAGAGGAAGAGGCGAAGATCCAGTTGGATTGTCTTTGGCTGGAAGGCACAACGCTTATATGGTGGGAGAGGAAACCTCATAAAGGTAGTAAGAATAATGGTAAACTCTTTCTTCATGGTATGAATTTAATTATGCGTTGAAAAAACAATTATATCCATCGGGTTATGTTCAGAAAGCCATGATGGAATGGAAAAATCTAAAACAGGTTAAAGCTCAAAGTGTTCAGAGTTTCACAGAGGAGTTTTGGAAACAAGAACTTGCATTGAATGTTCCTTTATATTCTCATGAAACTTTAATGAAATATATTGGTGCACATCACAATTACATTCAACATACATTATTATTGTTTAATCCCACAAACTTATATGAGGTGTGTGTGCAAGCTACTCACCTTGAAAGAAGGGGAAATAATGTACAGGAAGACCACCCAAATAAATTTTCCAAGTTCCAGAGAAACAAGTTCAAATGGAAAAGAAAGGACAAGAAGACAATGACAACAAATAAAGAGGAAGGAAATCCCTCTTGCACACATTGTAAGAAATATGGGCATGATGACAAGCACTTCCAGAAGCTACATCTAGATTTGAAGCCTAAGAGATTTGGTGGCAAAGGGAAGCTGAAAATGATTGCAACAATGCAACAATACCTAGGTTCTAACTTAGGTGATCAGGAAAATATCACAGGCATTGAATTAGAAGGTAAAGTTTCTTTGCATGCTAGTTTAAGTTCTGAAATTCCATCTCTTGAAAATGATAAAATAAGAAGTGAATTATTCCACATAAGAGTAGTGACCAAACACACAAAAGTGGAAACTCTATTTGGAAACTCTACTTGATATCTGAAGAGAATGTAAAGAAATTGGGATTAACCACAAGACCTCACCAAAAACCTTACCCTCTTGGTTGGGTGGATGACAATGCAAAACATTAGGTTACCAATAAGTGTAGATTGAGTTTTTCTATTGCTTCTAAGTTGATAGATGAGGTTGATTTGGATGCAGTTCCTTTCGATATTCATGGTATTGTATTAGGGAGTCCTTATATTACGACATCAAAGCTATATTCTTCTGAAAAGAGAATAAATACCATCTCACAAAATATGGAGTGCAATATATTGTTAGGGATCACAACACGGAAGCCAACCCATCACTTATTAATGCAGGTAAAATAAAGAGAGCCATAAATACTTGTAAGAACATTGTTCTCACGATTGTAAAAAACAAAGATCTTGATAAGTCTAATACTCTTAATCCTTTACATAAAAATAAAATGCTTGATATGAGATAGGTCTTTTAGTGAGGAGGTGGACAGAAAATGGCCTTCGACACTTTAGAAGAAAAGGTAAACCCTGCACCAATACTATCTATACCATACCTTCACCAACCATTTAAGGTTACCAGTGCAGATTCCATGAGAGCGGATATACTTTTTAGACCTTCTAGTTTTTCATATATTTTTTTGAAGAACGTTGATCATGTTAGCTATGTTGTAAAATATGCTATTGACAAAGTCTTCAAAGATTTATTTGAGAGGATAATCCATGGCTTGCAGGTAAAAATATTTTCGTTGTAGGACAAACTATTATACCATTTGGATAGACTTTGTATTCCTACCATTAAGAAAGTGCATGTAATTGGAGAAGCTTACACTTCTCTTATATTTGAGAATTTTTGGGTAGAGAGTATTTTAGTACATTTGTTGAGGTTATTTTTGCCTCAAATGGAAGTAATTGTAACCATGATTGTAAAGGGGTGTTTATTGTGCATTTTTAAGCCCACTAATAGAAAATTGGGGTTGTACACACCACTCCATGTTCCTTCTGATCCTTGGAAGAGTATCTCCTTGAATTTTGTAGGGGGATTTCCTATGTCAAAAATGGGTCATGACTACTTGTATGCAATGGTGGATATGTTTAGAAAGACGTGTGTCTTTATGTTATGTAAAAAGTAGATTAGTGCTGAGAGAATTGCACACCTTTTCTTTTAGCATGTATGGGTTCCCATTGGACTTCCCACATCCATTATCTTGGATTGAGACACTCGATTCCTTGGAACGTTTTTATGGATGATGATGGAAACCAAGATGAAGAGGAGTATTGCTTTCCATCCACAAATCGATGAGAGGTTGTTAATAGAACAATGGGTCATTTGCTCCAAGGCTTCTGCAACAAACATCCAAAGTTGTGGTATGACAAGCACATAGTTGATCACCAGTTTCAAGTGGGAGATCAAGTGTGGATCCACATTAGAAAATTTCGGTTGAAGGGAGAAGGAAATAAGCTCAAGCCCATCAGATATAGACCCTTCACCATCTTAGGGAAAATTGGAAAAAATTCCTTTCTTCTAGATCTACCACCTTACATGCAGATATACTCAGTTGTAAAGATAAGAGCCTGAAACTTTATGAACCTCCAATGATCATGGATCAGAGGGAGAGTGTTTCATTACCTTCAGTGGATGAGTTTTCTCCTGAGTACCTGGACTACTTAAAGGAATATATCATCCTGGACAGAAGGACGAGGACTTCATGTAGGGGTGATATTGAATATCTTTGTGTGGGCCTTAAGAGCACACATCCAAGTAAATAATGGTGGATTGAGAAGGATAAAGTGAAGAAGAAATTCCCTCACTTGTCTATTGACTGATGAGGCTTTTGGAGGTCCAAAATATTCTTAGTGGAGAGGAATCATCTAGGAGGATCTAAAAGGGAAAAAATTCAAAGTCCTCAAATATCATCAAAATGCCAAGTCAAAGAGATTGTCGCAAGATTTCCAATGGTGCAAATGACACCTCAAAAATAGTCTGAACGAAGAAGTTATGGACAGTCAAAGTTTCAGTCAACTAGTCAAAGTAAACTTGTTGATATCAACATCCATAGAGATGATGTTAGCATCTAAATTTGTAGAGGTGATGCCATCGTGAAGTAATGATGATGTTAGCATGCCAACATGGTATCATGACATGATACCCCATGTCATGTTTTTTTTTGTGGCCACATGGGCCAATTGGCAAGTGACACATGGCACCCCCAGAAGAAAACATGTGGCACCACCCAAGGGTCACCACATGGCATGCTAAATGGACGAAATAGAGGCAGACGACTCAACAGGTGACTGGAAAGGGTGGTACAATGATAGGATGTGCCATGAGACACCACCTAGAGGCCTCCATCTGGCCTACTGACGAGACGACACATAACCATGATGAATGGACACAGGTGGAAAATGATAGGGTGCCACATGGCCCAATCACAGGGCACCACATGGAATCAATGAAATTCCCAATAAGGGTTGGGAACCAAACAAATAAAAAAATTAAATGGCCACAAGACTGGCTGGAGCCCCCATATCCCAGTGGATGTACAAAAAATCCAACCACATCTAGATTTCGTGCAAGGGTCACATCCTTGTTTGGCATGCAAATTATAGAAGTAATGCTATATAATATGGTTTGTTGGGTGCCAATGCCAAACATAGAGGAGGTTTTAAACAATGATAAGAGACATGTATTAAATAAAATATATGGATATAACATAGGAAAAAATAGGAGCCCGCGGCTTTGACCCCAGGTATCCCCTTTAACAAACATCTTAATATATATCCACTTACCAATGAACCACGGGTGGGACTTGGTAAGTCCGCCTGCATTTTATTATTTTAACCCAATCTTTTTCCAGAGTTCATTGGTTTGCACCCAACCAAGTACAGGGAACTATTTTCTATGTAGAAAAAATTTATTGTAGGTGTTGTACGGTGTTGGACATGAATTTTTCAATATAATTTTCAAGAAAAACTTAAGAAGGAAGAAAGGGTGCAGAAGGAAGAAAGGGCACAGAAGGAGGAAATCACACAGAAGGAAGGAAGCATGCAGAAGGGAACAGAAAGACGGAGGAAGTGCACATACATAAGTATAAAGCAAGTGAGTGAGAGAAGGAAGAAAAAAAGGACGACAGTGAGACTTTCTAGAAATATAAGAACAATAGAAAATTTGTATAAAGAACGAGAAGTAAAAGAAGGAAAAAATCTAGTTAACTGAAGTTGGCCATGTCATGCGTTGTAATGAGTTATTTTGGGATAGATAATAATAGGGTTTTAAGATCTAGATTTTGGGTGTAAATATGTAACGGGATTGGGAGATTAGTGTGCATAGAAGGGAATCAATGTTATGAAAATATCATGAATGTAATAGACAGTTAGTAAGAAAGAAGATGAATAAAGAAGGAATTTAGAGAGGGTATTGTGTCTTATGTTCTTTACTTTTCTGTATGTGTTTATGAATGATATTATACTTTGTAGAATGGATTTAGTATATGTATTGATTATGATGCAATGGTTATGTATGGTTGTGCTAATATTGGTAATAATCAAGAATATACTTAAGCTAAGAGGATAAATAACAATGATTCACACCTCTGCCTCCATTTCCCTTTGTTAAGCCCTAATATTGGCTCATTACCCCTCAATTGGGGCATATTATATTAGTAATGTTATTTTATTTACGTCGGCTTTAGGTCATTAGTTGTAATTATACCTCCTAGTCTCATATATATATACCAAGGAGACGTTTTCATTTTGAATCATCTTGTACTTGAACATTTAAGTGGGGTAAAAGGAGGTTTCCCCCTCGAAGAGTCTTATTATCTTAAATTATCTCTTTTTCAAAGTGTTGAGTACTTTTTCTGAGGTTTTTATATGCTATATTCATATTTGGTTCTTAACATATGGTATCAGAGCTCAAGGTCTTGGGGTTTCACTGCTACATCTCAGACACCTTGGCATTTTCACTATAAATTTTTTTATGAAAACTTTAAAAAGGAACAGCTTAGAGGAGATTTATTATATGGATCAAGGTACATTGGGTTCAAATTTCAGCTCCCGAGACCTTATACTTTCGGAGATACAACCTATACAAGATAGGGTTCTAGAATCATCTTGAACTGAGTCATTGTAGAATTTTCGCTATAAAAACGTTTCTGTAATGTCTCAAACCCTGAAATTTGGAGGCTATTCACAAAAATTATTAAGTTATCTATGGTAAAAATTTCATCTTCTGGGTCATCTTAAATTTGTAGATACAGCCTGTGTAAGTTAGGGTATCTGACTAGTCCTATTGACTAGTCTCAAGAAGGTGTTCCAAGTAAAACAAGCATAACTTCTTCCTAGAGTATCCAATTTGAGTGGGACTAGTTTCATTGGATCGTGGACATTCTGTATTATTTATGGTACAATTTTCATAATTTTATATCAATCATTTTGTACGAGGCACACTATACAAGTGAGATCTCCTAGAAAGGCTAAAAATCGACAAGTTGTGGGGAAGTTACCATAAATTCCACTTGGCACATCCAATTTTGATTAGACTTGTGGCATTGCAGAGAAGAAATATCAGAGAACTACATAAAATAAATTTCCATACCCAGAAGGGTTGAAACTTGGGATATACAACAGAGTAAAGATTGTCTAGCAGAACCACCTCAAAATCAAGCTTCAACAATGATACTTGGCCAACATGCCACCCAAAAAGGGAACTTCTACACCAAATAAGCCTCCAGACAATCCTAATTGGACTCTTTGTGAAGGTGAAGAAATACGTAGGGACATGAATGATTTAAAAAAGAAGATAGTAAAAAAATATGAACTACAAGAGATGGAAGCTAAGTTGGAGGCAAAGATGGATGGTTTAAAAGAGAAGATAATGGAAGTATTGAAAAATTTCATAACAGAGAAGACACCTGAAAGTGAAAATACATCCCATGAAATTCATGATGAGGACACAAGGATCGTGAATCAAGAATGGAGAAACTCCAACTTTGGGTTGAAGACCAACCACGTTCCTAAGATCGATATGAGGAATTTTGATGGCAAGGACCCAATCACATGGATACTTCAGATGGAGCAATTCTTTGATCTACATAATGTGCCACATGCACAAAA
>JASDQU011029884.1:36245-51855 GCA_032191745.1 Picea mariana | reverse complement strand
TCCGGATACTAACATTGGCTCCTTCTAGGGGATGATGCTCTCCCTGTGAGGCATCAAGAACAAGCAGACCATTGTGCCTTTCCTCTATGCATCTGTGTAACACAGCCTACAAACTTTTGTCTCTTCAAATGTTTGCATTCTTCTTTGTTGTACCTAGTCCATTGGGTTATAGAGTTTGTCAATAGCATTTCAAATTAGGCCCAAACTTCTGCAACTTATTCAAACTCTAATAGGATGTTGAAACCAAACTTCCTGCTGCAAACCTGATTACACTATGCAAACTATAAAAACAAATGCTCAAGAAGAGAGCTTATTACCTGCCCTACTTCTAACCAATTACACCGTCACTTGATCAAGTGAAATCATGTTTCCAATGAAACGATGATAACATCCAGCTAACTATAAAAAATCCTTGCATGCAAAATAAGATCAAAGAAAACTTCATTGTGTGTAATATAATTTTAACTTGTACCACATATTTACAACCACTATTTTCTTTGATTTGAAACTTTGCAAGGCTGAAAACTTCTGAGAAGAATGACTCCATATAAATAGCTATCAGATCATAGAAAAAGGAATTATATTGATAACCAAACATGGTTACCTTTGCTTTATGCTCGATGTTTACTTCAACTTCTGATGTATGGATGCCATAATCTGGTTTTGACTGATCATGACTAATGGGAAGAATGTTTTCATAAATCTCCTGATTATCTTATGTCACCATAAATATAGCAGGTTGTTGATAGTCTTTATCACTACTATTATGTTTATCAGATTTGCCCTCAACAATATGCTGAGGAAGTACTTGTTATTTATACTGATCATAAACAGGAGCTTTTCCATTCAAATCTAAAATTGCAGGGGCATCAAGAACAAGATCAAGTGCATCTACAACTATGAAATCATATTTCCTATCATCAATGGTATCTTGAAGGTATTCCTTAACAAAATAATTTGCATCCTTACCATTAGGAGAAAAATCTACTTTCTGTTGAATATGCTTCTCAAATACATCACAACAATTTTCAAAAAGAATTTCAACTGAAAATTTTCCTCTATAAAATATATTGAAAGCATCATGAAAACTTGCCAATGAATTAATACTTGAAGCTGGAAGAGATCTTCACTAGTCAAGGGCTTCTCCCTTCAATGAGTATCTAAAAATCTTGATCTTGACATCTTCATGCACAATCTGACGTTCATAATAAACTCGTGAAAATCTAGCATATGCTCAGCCAAAACCTCCCAATATTCATCTTTAAATGTGGGAAGGGTACCTTCCCATTCATCTCTGCTAAGTATTGGGTTTGGGAAACCAATGACATTTGAAAAATCACAAAAAGAAAACCTTTGAGCCAAAATGGCTTCCATGCTTGGATCCAGTGGAGTCGCCTAATAATCTTTAGATAGTAGAGTCACCATGGTGAAATATCTGCAGTAATGTATCTACCCTCTTCCTGTTCACCATAGAGAAGCGGATCTGAGCATTTTCATTCTCCCAGGGAAGATATCTTCGTGCTTCATCCCCGAAAATGGCGCCAAAATATGTTAGTCCTAGAGGTTTCCCCTAGACTGCTATAGGGTCAAGCCTAGCACATATTCAATTATTGCAATGATTTTATAAATAAGGATGTGTTTTGGCTTTTGAAAGAAGGTGGATCGGGCAGATGGAAAGAGAAAGAATAAGAGAAACAGGATAAATGCAGATCAGTAAAAACACCATTGGGCATGGAGTTAAGTAAACTCCATGTTGATCGAAGGTAATCAAATTGTATATTAGATAAAACATTTATATGTAAATGGGTAGAAGAATAGGGAATAAACGAAAAAGTAGAACACCTCATCAAACCAAGATTCTCTTTGTCAAATGGATGCAACGGTACTTGAAACAAAACACACGGATAATAGGCAGTCAATGAAAAATCTTTACCGCTCGGGAATTTATCATCCATGAGCAGCCATTGATTCTCAATGTCTACAAGTCATTCAAGTAAGATGAAAAATAGAATGTAAAACAAGGAAGATGGAAAAATAGTGTTTAGATAAGAGAAATCACAATCTAATAAAACAAATGTCATAGATATCCAATGTCAGAAGCTATCACAGAAATACAATGCCCTCAAGATTACAATAACTTAGACTGGATGCTATTTCATCAATATCTTCTTAGGCCTTACCCTCTCAGGCCTCCTCCCCCCTTTTCTATTACAACCTCCTTCAATTTATAATTTCCTAACTATTACATATCTTTAGGCATGTAATCCTATCCACAAATCCAAATCATAAATAAGATGAAATCAAATCTGGCTTTTCTCCAATTGACTGCTAACTTTATGCCCAGAAATCTGGATCCAATCCTCCTTTAAATTTTGAAATTAACTACCTTTAATTGATACTCTACCACCTGTTTATTGAAGGGGTTGAATAATGCCTAGAGTATTGGAATGTCCCATTGATAATGCCTTAAAATCTGGATCTAATTGATTTATTGCTGGAAATATGGAAATGATATCTCTGGTTGCCATATGCCCCTTGAAATATTGAATGCTCATCGAACTCCTCTTTGAATGTCAAGTCTGTAATGGCATGGTTTGCAGCATTTTATCTCGATACACTGAACCAAATATCTGAGCATATGAATATATGCCCCCTGAAAATTTATATTTAAATGTGCATGACTGTCTTTCTACACCTTTGAGCTTGCCTCCAAGTCACGATCTAACCTGAATTTAGTATTTTGTAAATGCTTTCTTTCAGCATCTCTCAATCCATAGCCAAGGGTCTCCCCTACATTAGTGTAATTTAAAAAATGTTCAACCCTTTCTACATAAGAAATTAAAGGCTTCTTCAGTTTTGTTTTGTCTTGAATAACAGTAGAGCATATAGAGAGATCTTCATGCCTATGGCCATGGTCATGGTCATATTCAGTATTGGCCCTATGTTCTTGTGCATGTCTGTGTTTAGCCTGTTGTTGATGACCTTTTCCTTCATCATGCCAGTGCCCTTCACTGTGACTATCGCTATCACTATGACTGTGATCACGCCCGTGATCACTATGACCAAGTAAAAAAGTCATGGCAATATTAACAATAAGCCCAAATGTAGAAACAATAAACATTAGACGACGATCAATTGCACCTCTACTGTGAAGTATCCTATCAATAGCCTCATAGATGAGAATTCCAATGAGAAACCAAATAAGTTGAATGGATAATAGTGCACCTAAAACCCCAAGTCAAAAAAAAAAAAAACCATATGTCTGACGAGATGTTGCTTCCCATCCTAATGCCCATATTGCAAACAAAGAAATTGCAAATCCAGCAACATCTGTTAGTAAATGTGCAGCATTGGTTAGAATTTCTAGGTTTTTAGTTTTTATACCACCTCCACGCTCATGAAAACCATACAGAGTATCTCAGTAGTCCAAAGCTTTCTAATTGATGTTGATCGCGCCCTTGCAATGAAAGTAATGGTTCCTCCAACCTCTACATTTTCTTAGAAAGAATACACTTCACCACAACCTTAAAAGAATATCTTCGTACCTTTTATAGCCTGAAACAGGGTATATGAACAGTTGCAAGTTGACAAAGGTTTAACTCGAGATTTCTCCAATGATGATGAAGGAAAATAAAAAACGAAATGCCTTCTTTGTTCATCAGAATCTATTCTTCGGAGAGCTTGCTGTTAATAACCAAACGTTTTTTCAAACATTAATTTGTCTATGGGTCCTTTGAAAACCCTAAAAAATAATTTGTTGTCGATTTGTTGGATGCATGAGTGTGACATGATCTATTCATGTCTTCAAAATCTGGGAATTAACACAAACCATTTTCCACTTCAACCACCAAGTTGTACATTGACGAACTGCAGACTTCTCGTCCTCACTCCCTGTATGCTTGATGCGTAGGTATGACACGATCTTCCTGATATGCAGAGCTGGCACCTGTAAATTCACTTCATATTTCGATGAGTTATGGCAAGAGGGCACCATCCCTGTGGGCTCTTTCTTCATATCGCTTTGACTTAGTGTTTGAACGCTTTGTGTTGGGTTGTGTCGACATGTAATTGAATTGTTTCTTTGACGCGTGGCCTGATTCATGACTTGGCTTTGAGGATTAGGCCTGAGGGTTAACTCGTGGCCGACTCATATCTTGACTCATAACTTGTCTCATGAATGGCTTGATTTATTGCGTGGCTAGTATTGGCATGTAGCTTTGAACTCGTGGCTTATCTTATGGCTTAATTCGTTGAGAGTTTGGCATCTGATGTCTTTGCTGATAGATTTTCATCACCTAGGCACTTACACAATGCCTATGCACAACAAAACCAGACTTATCCATAATCCATATGGAGATTTCAATACATGAAAGCATCAACAAACTTGTTAGTGCACTTATAAGAAGTAAACACAGAATTTGACTATATGCCCATATAATCCATCTGTCATAATTGGCATGTGATGTTTGTTTTCTTTGCAATTGGTGCTTTGCACAACTGATAGGGTCACTATTTGTTGTTATTTCCAAGCTAATTCCATATTACTATAAATATGAAAACAACACACGTTTCAATTTTCCCTTATTGTCTTGGATATATAACTTCAACACTCGTAACATCTCTTAAAGTTCCCTTGTGTGCTGGTGCTTTATCATGACTTTCGTGTTGTGTGGCTAGTAGTAGTAGGTATTAACCTGTGTTGTATTTGATGGCAGGTGCTAGAGATTGGCTCCCGGCCAATAACTTTGCTAGACTAATCATTAAGTACCCTTCCTATACCTCCCTCCAACAAGGTAAGTTAAAATTTCAACACTATTTATGAAGTATGCAATATCGGTGCTCAGGAACAACACTTCTTGGTGCTATGGGAATAACCCCATTCCTGCAACAAGGAAAAAATTGAAAATTTAGTATCTGGATACTAACATTGGCTCATTCTGGGGAATGATGTTCTCCCTGTGAGGCATCAAGAAAAAGAAAACCACTATGCCTTTCCTCTGTGCATCTGTGTAACGCAGCCTGCAAACTTTTGTCTCTACAAACGTTCGCATTCTTCTGTGTTGTACCTAGTCCATTGGGTTGTAGAGTCCATCAATAGCATTTCAAATAAGGCCCAAACTTATGCAACTTATTCAAACTCTAACAGAATGTCGAAACCAAACTTCTTGCTACAAACCTAATTACACTATGCAAATTGTAAAAACAAATGCTCAAGAAGAGAGCTTATTGTCTTCCCTACTTCTAACCAATTACACCGTCGCTTGATCAAGTGAAATCATGTTTCCAATGAAACCATGATAACATCCAGCTAACTATAAAAATTCCTTGCATGCAGAATAAAATCAAAGAAAACTTCATTGTGTATAACACAATTTTAACTTGTAACACATATTTACAACCACCATTTTCTTTGATTTGAAACTTTGCAAGGCTGAAAACTTCTAAGAAGAATGACTCCATATAAATAGCTATCGTATCATAGAAAAATGAAGTAGATTGATAACCAAACATGGTTACCTTTTCTTGTTGCTCGATGTTTACTTCAACTTCTGATGTTTGGCTGCCATAATCTGGTTTTGACTGTTCATGACTAATGGGCAGAATCTTTTCATAAATCTGTTGATTATCTTATGTCACCATAAATATAGCAGGTTGTTGATAACCTTCATCACCACTGTTATTTTTATCATATTTACCCCCAACAATATGCTGAGGAAGCACTTGTTCTTTATACTCATCATAAACATGAGCTTTTCCATTCAAATCTAAAACTACAGGAGCATCAAGAACAAGATCAAGTGCATCTACAGTTATGCAATCATCTTTCCTATCATCAATGGTATCTTGAAGGTCTTCCTTAACAAAATAATTTTCATCCTTACCATCAGGAGAAAAATCTACTTTTTGTTCAATATGCTTCTCAAATAGATCACAACAATTTTCAAAAATACTTTCAACTGAAAATTTTCCTGTACAAAATATATTGAAAGCATCATGAAAACTTGCCAATGAGTTAATACTTGAAGCTGGAAGAAATCTGCACCAGTCAAGGGTTGCTCCCTTCAATGAGTATCTGAAAACCTTGATCTTGACATATTCATGCACAATCTGACGTTCATGAATAAACTCGTGAAACTCTAGCAAATGCTCAGCGGAAACCTCCCAATCTTCATCTTTAAATGTGGGAAGGGTACCTTCTCATTCATCTTTGCTAAGAATTGGGTTTGGAAAACCAATGACATCTGAAAAATCACAAAAAGCAAACCTTTGAGCCAAAATGGCTTCCATGCTTGGATCCAGTGGAGTTGCCTATTAATCTTTAGATAGTGGGGTCGCCATGGTGAAAGATCTGCAGTCATGTATCTTCCCTCTTCCTGTTCACCATCAAGACGTGGATCTGATTGTTTTCATTCTCCCATGGAAGATATCTTCGTGCTTCATCCCCAGCAACGACACCAAAAGATGTTAGTGCTAGAGGTTTCCCCTATACTGCTACAGGGTCAAGCCTAGCACATCTTTGATTATTGCAATGATTTTATAAATAAGGATGTGTTTTTCGGTTTTTAAAGAAGGTGTATTAGGTAGATGGAAAGAGAAAGAATAAGAGAAACATGCTAAATGCGTATCAGTAAAAACACCATTGGGCATGGATTTAAGTAAACACCCTGTTGATCGAAGGTAATCAAATTGTATATCAGATAAAACGTTTATATGCAAATGGGTAGAAGAATAGGGAATAAACATTTATCCTGATGCCCAGTTGGATGCCCACTAGGTTTTTAGTTTTTATACCACCTCCACGCTCATGAAAACCATACAGAGTATCTCAGTAGTCCAAAGCTTTCTAATTGATGTTGATCGCGCCCTTGCAATGAAAGTAATGGTTCCTCCAACCTCTACATTTTCTTAGAAAGAATACACTTCACCACAACCTTAAAAGAATATCTTTGTACCTTTTATAGCCTGAAACGGGGTATATGAACAGTTGGGAGCTGACAAAGGTTTAACTTGAGATTGCTCCAATGATGATGAAGGCAAATAAAAAACGAAATTCCTTCTTTGTTCATCAGAATCTATTCTTCAAAGAGCTCGTTGTTAGTAACCAAACTTTTTTTCAAACATTAATTTGTCTACAGGTCCTTTGAAAACCCTACCAAATAATTTGTTGTCGATTTGTTGGATGCATGAGTGTGACATGATCTATTCATGTCTTCAACATATGGGAATTAAGACAAACCATTTTCCACTTCAACCACCAAGTTGTACATTGACGAACTGCATACTTCTCATCCTTTCTCTCTGTATGCTTGATGCGTAGGTATGACACGATATTCCTGATATGCAGAGCTGGCTCCTATAAATTCACTTCATATTTCTATGAGTTATGGCAAGAGGGTGCCATCCCTGTGGGATATTTCTTCATATAGCGTTTGAACGCTTTGTGTTGGGTTGTGTCGACATGTAATTGAATTGTTTCTTTGACGCGTGGCCTACCTCATGACTTGGCTTTGAGGATTAGGCCTGAGGGTTAACTCGTGGCCAACTCATATCTTGACTCATAAGTTGTCTCATGAATGGCTTGATTTATTGCGTGGCTAGTATTGGCATGTAGCTTTGAACTCGTGGCTTAGCTTATGGCTTAATTCATTGAGAGTTTGGCATCTGATGTCTCTTCTGATAGATTTTCATCACCTAGGCACTTACACAATGCCTATGCACAACAAAACTAGACTTATCCATAATCCATATGGAGATTTCAATACATGAAAGCATCAACAAACTTGTTAGTGCACTTATAAGAAGTAAACACAGAATTCGACTATATGCCCATATAAGCCATCTGTCATAATTGGCATGTGATGTCTGTTTCTTTGCAATTGGTGCTTTGCACAACTGATAGGGTCACTATTTGTTGTTATTTCCAAGCCAATTCCATATTATTATAAATATGAAAACAACACACGTTTCAATTTTCCCTTATTGTCTTGGATATATAACTTCAACACTCGTAACATCTCTTAAAGTTTCCTTGTGTGCTGGTGCTTTATCATGATTGTTGTGTTGTGTGGCTAGTAGTAGTAGGTATTAACCTATGTTGTATTTGATGGCAGGTGCTAGAGATTGGCTCCCGGCCAATAAATTTTCTAGACTAATCATTAAGTACCCTTCCTATACCTCCCTCCAACAAGGTAAGTTAAAAGCTCAACACTATTTCTGGAATATACAATACCAGTGCTCAGGAACAACACTTCTTGGTGCTAGGGGAATAACCCCATTCTTGCAACAAGGAAAAAATTGAAAATTTAGTATCTGGATACTAACATTGGCTCCTTCTGGGGGATGATGCTCTCCCTGTGAGGCATCAAGAAAAAGAAGACCACTGTGCCTTTCCTCTGTGCATCTATGTAACGCATCCTGCAAACTTTTGTCTCTGCAAACGTTCGCATTCTTCTATGTTGTACCTATTCCATTGGGTTGTAGAGTCCGTCAATAGCATTTCAAATAAGGCCCAAACTTATGCATCTTATTCAAACTCTACAGAATGTCGAAACCAAACTTCTTGCTACAACCCTGATTACACTATGCAAATTGTAAAAACAAATGCTCAAGAAGAGAGCTTATTGTCTACCCTACTTCTAACCAAATACACCGTCACTTGATCAAGTGAAATCATGTTTCCAATGAAACCATGATAACATCCAGCTGACTATAAAAAATCCTTGCATGCAGAATAAAATCAAAGAAAACTTCATTGTGTGTAACACAATTTTAACTTGTAACACATATTTACAACCACCATTTGTGTTTGAATGCTTAGCGTTAGAATATGAAATCGAATCTGGATTTTCTCTGATTGACTGCTAACTTTATGCCCAGAAATATGGATCCAATCCTCCTTTAAATTTTGAAATTAACTACCTTTAATTGACACTCTGCCACCTATTTATTGAAGGGGTCGAATGATGCCTAGAGTATTGGAATGTCCCATTGATAATGTCTTAAAATCTGGATCTAATTGATTTACTGCTGGAAATATGGAAATGATATCTCTGGTTTCCATCTCCCCCTTGAAATCCTGAATGTTCATCGAACTCCTCTTTGAATGTCAATTATGTAATGGCATGGTTTGCAGAATTTTGCCTCGATACTCTAAACCAAATCTCCAAGAATATGAAGATATGCCCCCTGAAAATTTATATTTAAATGTGAATGACCATCTTTCTGCACCTTTGAACTTGCCTCCAAGTCACGATATAACTTGAATTTAGTATTATGTAAATGCCTGCTTTCAACATCTTTCAATCCACAGCCAAGGGTCTCCCCTACATTAGTGGAATTTATAAAATGTTCAGCCCTTTCTACATCAGAAATTAAAGGCTTCTTCAGTTTGTTTTGTCTTGACTAGAAGTAGAGCATATAGAGAGATATTCAGGCCTATGGCCATGGTAATGGACGTATTCGGTATTGGCCCTATGTTCCTGTGCATGTATGTGCTTAGCCTATTGTTGATTACCTTTTCCCTCACCATTCCAGTGCCCTTCACTGTGACTATCGTTATCACTATGACTATGATCATGCGCATGATCACTGACCAAGTAAAAAAGTCATGGAAATATTAACAATAAGCCCAAATGTAGAAACAATAAACATTAGACGGCCATCAACTGAACCTCTATTGTGAAGTATCCTATCAATAGCCTCATAGATGAGAATTCCAGTGAGGAACCAAATAAGTTGAATGGATAATAGTGCACCTAAAACCCCAAGTCGAAAAAAAAAACCCATATGTCTGACGAGATGTTGCTTCCCATCCTAATGCCCATATTGCAAAACAAAGAAATTGCAAATCCAGCAACATCTGTTAGTAAATGTGCAACATTGGTTAGAATTGTTAGGCTATTATCTTTTATACCACCTACCACCTCCATGCTCATGAAAACCATACAAAGTATCACAACATTTCAGATCTTTCTAATTAATGTTGATCATGTCCTTGCAATGAAAGTAATGGTTCCTCCAACCTCTGCATTTGCTTAGAAAGAATACAGTTCACCACAACCTTAAAAGAAGATCTTTGCAGCTTTTATAGCTTGAAATAGGGTATATGAACAGTTGCAAGCTGACAAAGGTTTAACTCGAGATTGCTTCAATGATGATGAAGGCAAATAAAAAACGAAATGCCTTCTCTATTCATCAAAATCTATTCTTCGGAGAGCTTACTGTTAATAACCAAACATTTTTTCAAACATTAATTTGTCTATCGGTCCTTTGAAAACCCTACCAAATAATTTTCTATCAATTTGTTGGATGCATGAGTGTGACATGATCTATTCATGTCTTCAAAATCTGGAAATTAACACAAACCATTTACCACTTCAACCACCAAGTTGTACATTAACGAACTGCAGACTTCTCCTCCTCGCTCTTGTATGCTTGATGCATAGGTATGACACGATCTTCCTAATATACAGAGTTGGCACCTGTAAATTCACTTCATATTTTGATGTGTTATGGCAAGAGGGAGCCATCCTTGTGGGCTCTTTCTTCATATCTATTTAACTTAGAGTTTGAATGCTTTGTTTTGGGTTGTGTCGACATGTAACTAAATTATTGCTTTGACTCATGGCCTGGCTCGTGACTTGGCTTTGAGGATTAGGCATGAGGGTTAACTCATGGCCGAATCATAGCTTGACTCATAACTTGTCTCATGAATGGATTGCTTTATTGCATGGCTAGGCTTCGCATGTAGCTTTGAAATTGTGGCTTAGATTATGGCTTAATACGTTGAGAGTTTGGCATCCAATGTCTCTGCTGACATATTTTCATCACCTGGGCACTTACACAACATCTATGCACAACAAAACCAGACTTATCCATAAGCCATATGGTGATTTCAATATATGAAATCATCAAAAAAATTGTTAGTGCACTTATAAGAAGTAATCACAGAATTCGACTATATGCATGTATAATCCATCTATCATAATTGGCGTGTGATGTCTGTTTTCTTGGAAATTGGTGCTTTACACAGCTGATAGGGTCACTATTTGTTGTTATTTCCAAGCCAATTCCATATTATTATAAATATGAAAACAACACATGTTTCAATTTTCCCTTATTGCCTTAGATCTATAACTTCAACACTCGTAACATCTCTTAAAGTTCCCTTCTCCTTGTGTGTCGGTGCTTTATCATGACTGTTGTGGTGTGTGGCTAGTAGTAGTAGGTATTAACCTGTGTTGTATTTGATGGCAGGTGCTGGAGATTGGCTCCCAACCAATGACTTTGCTACACTAATCATTAAGTACCCTTCCTATACCTCCCTCCAACAAGGTAAGTTAAAATCTCAACACTATTTATGGAATATGCAATACCAATGCTCAGGAACAACACTTCTCGGTGCTACGGGAATAACCCCATTCCTGCAACAAGGAAAAAATTGAAAATTTAGTGTTTCGATACTAACATTGTCGATCATAGTTGCGGCATAGCATGAATATCTCTAAAGTATCTTTCTCTATTGGAAGGTACCATGAGGAGTTGCATGTCCTTCTACCTCCTATAGAGTCTAATGAGCCCATGCAAGTATCTTCCGATCTACTGCAATATGACTAGAAACATTAACTAGAGATATAGGATCAATGGGATAAATTGGCTCAACTGTCTCCCTTTGAAAGCAATGTCACATTGGACCTTATTTGACATATAAAGGCTTCCTCATGAAAGCAATGTATAATACATATCAAGGTTTCCTCATGGACTCAATGTCTCACAATACATATCGAGGTTTCCTTGTGAGACCAATGTCTTGGTTCTTTCATCTGACCATATGAGGCATGTCAGGATGAATTCTACACCATGTTTCCCATATGTGCGTTGAATCCTGGCTTCTTCATGTACACAATGTCCCAGATGAAATCCTGCGAGAAGCCTTTGAAGCCTCACTGCTTCCATGCCTTGCATATTTGGCTACGATATATTCTACCTCTGCAGTATCGAGTGTTATAGAATTCTCCTTCCACAAATCCTGACAGATCTCAAGCTGAGGCAACACCCTCTAGTGTTAATTCTATCAACTTCGCTCTCTGCCTAGTCAGAACTATATATATATGGAATGTTTCTTCATCTCCTGAGACTTATCCAATTGTACCACACTAGTACACTTGCTCTGCTACAACTTAGTCCTCTCAAATCACAAGTTGGATTAGGGTGCTTACTACAAACCACTATCTAGCTCTTTTCTTTGAGATTAGGTCCTCCACTCTCTCTGCAGCTAATCCCTCTAGGATTCTGCAACTACTCCCTTTGGGACTCTATAACTGCTAAGCACTAATACTGAGAGTAGCTTCTCTACTCTGTCAACAATTTCCCTCCTCTGGGACTCCACTCTCTCCTANCCTATAAAACACCGATGTGGCCATTCTCCTCAATTATGAAATGATTTAAAACATTTGTCATCGTTCTTTGGACATTGAATTTCCTACATACACAAATCCGAACAAACTTGTCTCATAGGTACTTCAAAAACCCTAAAATTTATGTTCAGTTATATTTGTCGTGAATGGTCAATGTTTAACCTTATTTTATTTATGTTTTTCATTCCATCGCTTCTGATTGGATTCACTTAAACATCTCACCATTTTTCTGGGTGCAAATCCCACTCGACCAGTTGATCGTCCATGATGTTAAACAAACACCTCTCCACACAAGGATGGCTTCGCCTCTACAACAACAGTAATATTGCTTCTCCACGAACTCGTAAAAAAATAACTTATCTTTGGCTTGTTGTAAATCACATATAAAATCAAAGGGTTGAGGCATCTCCTAGTTGGATTAGTTGTTTATGAGTGGAATATCTCTCTTTTTGCTTCCTACTTTATATGAAAATAAAATGATAAGCAACTGAGAAAGAGCGCCCCTACAGCTACCACCGACCGTCCAGTGAAAGGAATTTAAATTTTATATATTGAATACAAAACCAACTACGTTAGAGGAAAGCTTCCACTTCATTATATTACTCACGTCCATGACGCCCATGATGCCAACCTTTGAAACTATCGTCCCTCTGTCTTGCCATATTTTGGGTTTCCTTTGGAAAATTCCCGGTGATGGGAAGCATTGGGAGCAATTACTTTCAATCGTGTCATTTAGGGACATAGGTTTTACTTACCAATTCCAATAATCTAATAACAATCGGGAAGCTCATTTGTACATTTTACGTAATAAAGATCATTGATAATCACAGGCTACAAGATTAGCGTATTCTTTTTTCCATCTTCTTAATATCAAACATGAGTAACCAAGAAGAAAAACTCCCATTGCATTGACTTAGAAATTCAACATATGAATCTTTCATCATATCAATTCTTTAGTAATAATTGAAGATATCAATCAAGATATTGCGTAGGTTGTGGTAGAGTGTGCTGGTTTTTTCTTTTCCCTGGGCCTCCTGTGAAGGAGTCAGCCAAGTCCTGCTCTGATACCATGTTGTTTTTCTTCATATAAGATATGATCGATATATTATTACAATGATGAGTGTTCCATAAATAGGGAACATATGGTGACCATCCATGAAAGAATGTGTCCCTTGAATAATCAATAATTATTTATTATTATCATTTACTTATTATATATGATATTTAATAATCAATAATTATATTATTAATTATTATTCTAAGAGAATTTATTTCTGATGTTGTCCAAACATCAACAGTATATAGTAGGAAGCAGTTAATTAACGCTCATCTGGATGGAAAAGACATCTAGAAGAGCGTTTATAATGAAAATGAGAAGACAACGGTCAATTCTTTGAAATGATAGTCAGGTAAGGAAGGAGTAAAAAATCATGCCTAAGGATTGTGTTCACGGAAAAGGTGAGAATCATACCCATAAGTAACGTCACATCCCATTCTTACCGATTTTTGCAATGATAACAACGAATGTGGGCGATTTGAATGAAATTCACCATTAGGTAGCATTCAAAGTTATAAGTTTAAAAAAATATGAGTTCATAGAGGGTGGCATAGTCATAGTTTTTTCATCATATGAATGGAATTTTTTGACAAGATATTCCAAATTGGACAATCAACTCATGAAGAGATTTGTGTACATTATAAATGATTTTGAAACAAGGGAAATCGTGAAAAACTTCGGAAGATAAGGATATGGAGGTTTAATAACTCAAGATGAAAAGGAGATATGAGGGTAACCATATGTATAATACAAAATTCATGTGATTCTTAATAAAAGGGAATAAACATTGAGTCCATACCTCTATTACCTTAAATATATTTGATCAAATAAAGGAAATATCAAATGTAGAACAATGTTACCTGAATCCCATCATCAATATCGGATCACAGACTTAGTACTGGATCAACACAAAAGATCTTTTTAGTACCGGACCAACATAGAGAATTGATTTAGTACCGAACCAAAACAAAGAGTCTTTTCCAGTACTGTACCAACACAGAGAATCTTTTCCAGTACCAGATGAATCTTTGACAAGATACATGGAATATCGTAGGATTTATCTTCATATCTAAACATGTTCTGAGGGTCAAGTTGAAGTAGATGTTGGCAATCACTAATGATGTGTGTGAATTTGTTCCCCTGAATGACCATGTTGAAAAAGTTATAAAAAACACACTGGTACATGGGTGTTAAAAGTGCAACGAAAGTATCACAAAATGAGGAAAAAGATCCAATGATTGGACTACAAGCTCTATAACAAGAAGGAAATTGTAGTTGAACATCTCCCTATAGAAGTGCATAAACTTATTATTTTTGGAACAAGAGGAACCACTGTTGTTTTAAGGTTCATGTGGTGTGATTTTTCATAATTCTTATCCAGATTTTCCATAGTGAAATTTATTTCTATCTCGACGTTTCAAATCCTTTACCTCGATTCATCTTCAGGACAAATTATTGGAACCACTACTTTTGTTGTCACTCTCATTTTATTGGAAACAAAAACCTAACTACTACTATCCTATGGATTTTTCTCGAGCCCCATTTAGTTTATGCACGCTAGTGTTTTCAATTTTTAGGAGTATGAAAAACTTAAATAAAACTCCATACAATTTCCTGTGGATTTTTCTCAAGCCTAGATCAGTTAATACTCGTCAGTGTTTTCAATTTTTAGGAGTCTGAAAAACTTAAAGAAAACTCCATATACTGTCCTTTGGATTTTTATCGAGCCCAAATTAGTTAATGCTCGTCGGTGTTTTCAATTTTTAGGAGTCTGAAAAAATTAAAGAAAACTCCATTAGGCTCATTTCCCATGATTAATCTACCAGGGTTGGGTAAAGGAATAAACTCACACCCGACAGATGTCCTCCTTATTGCTTATCTACATGAGAACACAATCATCTTATGCTTTTTGTTAGTAACACCAAAAATGACTATCTAACACACACCTATATACATTAAATCACATTAAGTTACATTAAATCACACAACAAAAACTTACAGTGGTGGTTCAGCAGGAGGAGAACTCCTCTTGCTTACCAATTGCATTTCAGAATTTTGAAGAATTTGTCTGATAAAATCCTCTTTAGACAAAGTATTATGATAAAATTTCAAGAGATGCCCATTTACAACAAAGGAG
>JASDQU011029884.1:7716-36225 GCA_032191745.1 Picea mariana | reverse complement strand
CTCATGAAGAGATTTGTGTACATTATAAATGATTTTGAAACAAGGGAAATCGTGAAAAACTTCGGAAGATAAGGATATGGAGGTTTAATAACTCAAGATGAAAAGGAGATATGAGGGTAACCATATGTATAATACAAAATTCATGTGATTCTTAATAAAAGGGAATAAACATTGAGTCCATACCTCTATTACCTTAAATATATTTGATCAAATAAAGGAAATATCAAATGTAGAACAATGTTACCTGAATCCCATCATCAATATCGGATCACAGACTTAGTACTGGATCAACACAAAAGATCTTTTTAGTACCGGACCAACATAGAGAATTGATTTAGTACCGAACCAAAACAAAGAGTCTTTTCCAGTACTGTACCAACACAGAGAATCTTTTCCAGTACCAGATGAATCTTTGACAAGATACATGGAATATCGTAGGATTTATCTTCATATCTAAACATGTTCTGAGGGTCAAGTTGAAGTAGATGTTGGCAATCACTAATGATGTGTGTGAATTTGTTCCCCTGAATGACCATGTTGAAAAAGTTATAAAAAACACACTGGTACATGGGTGTTAAAAGTGCAACGAAAGTATCACAAAATGAGGAAAAAGATCCAATGATTGGACTACAAGCTCTATAACAAGAAGGAAATTGTAGTTGAACATCTCCCTATAGAAGTGCATAAACTTATTATTTTTGGAACAAGAGGAACCACTGTTGTTTTAAGGTTCATGTGGTGTGATTTTTCATAATTCTTATCCAGATTTTCCATAGTGAAATTTATTTCTATCTCGACGTTTCAAATCCTTTACCTCGATTCATCTTCAGGACAAATTATTGGAACCACTACTTTTGTTGTCACTCTCATTTTATTGGAAACAAAAACCTAACTACTACTATCCTATGGATTTTTCTCGAGCCCCATTTAGTTTATGCACGCTAGTGTTTTCAATTTTTAGGAGTATGAAAAACTTAAATAAAACTCCATACAATTTCCTGTGGATTTTTCTCAAGCCTAGATCAGTTAATACTCGTCAGTGTTTTCAATTTTTAGGAGTCTGAAAAACTTAAAGAAAACTCCATATACTGTCCTTTGGATTTTTATCGAGCCCAAATTAGTTAATGCTCGTCGGTGTTTTCAATTTTTAGGAGTCTGAAAAAATTAAAGAAAACTCCATTAGGCTCATTTCCCATGATTAATCTACCAGGGTTGGGTAAAGGAATAAACTCACACCCGACAGATGTCCTCCTTATTGCTTATCTACATGAGAACACAATCATCTTATGCTTTTTGTTAGTAACACCAAAAATGACTATCTAACACACACCTATATACATTAAATCACATTAAGTTACATTAAATCACACAACAAAAACTTACAGTGGTGGTTCAGCAGGAGGAGAACTCCTCTTGCTTACCAATTGCATTTCAGAATTTTGAAGAATTTGTCTGATAAAATCCTCTTTAGACAAAGTATTATGATAAAATTTCAAGAGATGCCCATTTACAACAAAGGAGATATGATCTTCATCAATGGTTTTTATCTTCACTGAACTATTTTCGTAAATGGTGTCTACCTCATAGGGTCCCAACCATCGAGTGGACAATTTACCCTTGAAATTCTTGAACCTATTGTCATATAGAAGGGCCCAATCACCCAACTGAAAATATTTCTTCCTGATGTACTTGTCATTCCATTTAGTCATTTTTTCTTGAATGAGTGTAGTCCTCTACAGATCATCTTGTCTAATTTCATCAAGTTCATTCACCTGGAGTATTCTTTATTTTTGGGCTTCATCCAAATCCATTCCCAATTGCATAGAAATCCTGAAATTTTTTACTTGGAATTCTATGGGAAGAAACACCTACTTCCCATACACCAATTCGTAAGGTGTATGTCATGTTGTGTTTCTCCAAGTTGTTATGTAGGACCATAAGGCCTCAGGAAAATTATCCACCCAATATTTATTGTGTAACTAAACTGTCTTGGTAAGTATAGCCTCTATCACCTTGTTAGTTGATACCACTTGTCTGTTTGCTTGGGGGTGATAAGGTTAGGATTTTCTATGTTTTATCCGATATTGTTCAGTAATGGATTTGACCATATTGGAGGTAAATTGGATTCCTTGGTATGTCATTATTTCTTGAGGCACACCAAAACGAGTAAAGATGTCTTCAAATAGAAATTCAACAACATATTGTTCATTTGCAGAGTACAAAGCTTTAGCCTCTACCCATTTAGTCACATAATCTGTATAGACCAGCATATACCTTCTTCTTTGAGACATGGGGTTGATAGGTCCTACAAATTCCAAATCCTATTTCTCAAAGGGTTCAATTACTACCTGAGCTTAGAGAGGCATCTCATCACTTGCAGTTGGTTTCCCCATCCTCTAGCTTGACTATAGTATTTTGTATTCTATCCTCTTATCAGCAAAACGACCTCCACATGGGCCCTCATGACAAGTTTTGAATATGTCATACATCTCATCCTCTTGTACACGTCTTCTAATCACCAGATCAGGTCATGTACGGTATAGACAGTCATCATGCCACATATAATTTTGACTTAGCTAAATAACCCTGTATTTTTCTCGAAGGGACAAATTCTAAGGTAATTTTCCCGTTACAAGATAGCTAGCCACATCTGCATACCAAGGAATGTAAGTAGAATTAGAAAACATACTTTCATCCAGAAAATTGTAATCCACTGGTGCATTATCACCTGTATGAATAAGTCTAGATAGGAAATCAGCAACAAGGTTATCTTTTCTAGGTCTGCCAATGATAGTAAAATTGAACTCTTTCAATAGTAGTAGCCATCTAGTAACTCTAGCATTTGTCACGGGCTTATTCATTAAAAATCTAATGGTTGAGTGGTCTTTGTGTACAAAAACCTCATACCATATTATGTAGTGTCTGAATTTTTAATGGCATGAACCGTTAATAAGAATTCCTTTTCAATGACGGTATAATTTACTTCGGTAGGGGAGATATTTTTGCTAACAAAGTAGATAGAATAGGGAAGTTGGTTTTCTCTTTGTCCTAGAACAGCTCCCAAAGAGGTATATGAGGCATCAATGCAAATATGAAAGGGAAGAGACCAATTTGGTCCTCTTAGCACAGGGGCACTAGAAAGCTTTTTCTTTAAAATTTCAAAAGAAATATGACATTTTTCATCCCAATGGAATTTATCCCTTTTGGTAACAATTTGAATAGTGGGGCAACCAAGTTTGTGAAATTTTGAATGAATCTCCTATAATATCCAACATGACCTAAGAAGTTTCTAACTTCTTTCTATGAGCTAAGGATTCTGATTTGAGAAATAATGTCAATTTTAGTAGGATCTACTCTTATTCTGGTACCGGAAATATGATGGCCCAAGACAATCCCTTCGATGAGCATCATTCTAGAATTTTCATGGCTGAGGGAAAGATTAGTCTCTCTATACCTGATCAACAGTTTCTCCAAATTTTCCAATGCTTGTTGGAAATCATCCCCATATACTGTGAATTCGTCCATATATACTTCTACACAGTCATAGGTTAAATCAGAAAAAATAGCTAGGACAATCCTCTGAAAGGTGGTCGGAGCATTACACAAACCAAAGGGAAGAACCCTATAACCATAAGTACCCCATGGACAAGTAAATGTTGTTTTCTCCTGATCTTCAGGGGAAATTTGGATCTGGTTATACCCACTAAACTCGTCTAAGAAAGAAAAGTACCTTTTCCCAGAAAAGGTGTCCAAGACCTGGTCTATGAAAGGCAATGGAAAATAATCTCTATGGGTAGCCTTGTTCAGCTCCTCGGTGTCTACACAAATCCTCCATTTTCCATTCTTCTTAAGGAAAATAACTAATGGGGATACCCACTTGCTATCTGAAATAGGGTAAATAAAATTTACATGTAGGAGTTTTTGGGGATCTTCTTTCGCTATGTCTTTTAAGGATAGATTCATTCTTGTTTGGGGCTACCTAACAAGTTGGATTTGATCATTGGTGTAAATATGGTGTATACATGTATTAGGATGAATTCCTTTCATATCAAAGTAAACCCATGCAAAATCATCGGACTGTCCTTGAATCATTTGGATCAATTTTTGTTGTTGATCTTATTTCAAGATAGAATTTATATACAGAGATTTTCCAGGACTGATTTCAACAGTTTGAACAACTGATTCGTATTCTCCACTTATTGTTGATATAGTAAATAATATAGAAGTGGAGGGGTACCAAACCTCCTGAAATTCAGGGCTGAAATATGTGTAAATTATGGAAAATATTGAGGATACTCAATACATTATGTATTAGCTAAAAATAGGCTTAAAATATGTTCTTCTATTTGTTCTTGAACTCCCTTTTCTTTCTCAAGTGTTAACAAGAGTTGAGCACAATTCTCCTCCCCATAGGGATTCTCCAACCATAAAAAAACTTCAGTGGTTGGTTGGACAGGAGGAAAGAGAATAAGTTTCTGACTATGGGTCCCATTAGAAATTGTCATCTCCCCAAACCGACAACTAATAAATGCTTCAGCAGTGGCCAACCAAGGTCGACCAAGCTCAAATAGATGTCCAGGTTTGAAGGATTTTGACTGAATTACCAAGAAGTCCACAAGATACTCCGAGGAGGCTAAGGTAACTGTTACATCATCTAGGCTTCATGTTGGGCTAATGACTAATTTGTATGCCAATTCTAGCAAGGTCTGTGTTGGCCTTAGGTTATTTGGTTGCAGCATTCGCATGGTGTCAACAGTCATAAAATTTATTTTTGCTCCTAGATTAATAAGTGTATTTGAAAAAGAAATACCATTAACTTCTATAGTCACCATTGGGTTTCCTGGATCATTATATTTGGATGGCATTTCTGATATAAATTTTGATAGTTTTCCAACCACTTGTATAACAGGAGGTTCCTTCCTCTTCCTTCCAGGTTTTTTGATGCAAAGATCCCTTATAATTTTAGCATAGATAGGAATATATTTGATGGCTTGGAGTAGGGGAAACTTTACACATATATTYCTTAGTTCATTGTCTAAGTCATGTCCTAGAGATACCYCAGGTTTCTTCACAACCTTTCTCGATAAGGTGGAGGATTAGTTTCCTAAGGTATTTATCATGGWCTATGAGTGAGAGGAGAAATTTCCTCTTGTACAAGGATGTCTTCTTCTTCACTGGGTTGGTCATCTATTTGTTCTTCTTCTCGACTAACCACTGTAGAATTTGGTTTATTCAAGACCTTCCTTGATCTCAATTGTATTTCATTTAGTGAAGTAGGAGTTATCACATAAGTTGGGAAAGTATGTACTTCAAGATTTTTTACAGGTTGAGTAGGTCTATTGTTCGGATTAGGGATGGGTTGTGCAGGAATAGGGGTATGCCAAAGGGGGTTTGGATTAGGTGCAGCTTGCATTTGCTGTTTTTGGTTTGGGTTCAAATGAAAGGTGAGTTGTTGTTGTAGTTGGGAAGGTGGAGGTAGAGAAGGTGGATTAAACTCTGGTAACAACTAATACATATTGGAAGGATATTGTGGGTAAGTAGGAAAAGTTGGTGGTTGAAAAGGAACATTCCCATATTCATGTCCCCTCCATGCTTGTTGCAAAGTTTGGACTTGTGGTTGTTGATGTGTCCATTGAGAGTAAGGCATTGGAGGAATCCATTGTTGTTGGGAGTATTGTGTGGTAGGATCGAAAAACATATTAGGATTTTGTTGTCTCCATGCTCTCTTAGGGGGATATGATGTTTCCATTATGGTTCTGCTCCCTTAAAAATGGATTTTAGTCCAGGTAAGGAAGGGCACTCATTGGTAGGTTGATCCTTTATACATAGCCCACAAATTTCAATGACATTAATCGGACATTATTTTTTAGGGTGCCTTTTCCTACACCGAGGACAGAAAATTGATAAAGTAGCATTTTCTTCTTGTTGTTTCTTTTTTATCTTCATGGTGTCTAACTGGGTGTTGATTATGTTTAGGATTTTTGTTTTGAATTTTTCTAGCAAATTCCCTAATTCTATCCTTGTAACACCTCCTGGACCAGCTTTGGTAGTTCTACTTATAGGATCCCTTACACTTCTTCCTGTTTTGGCTTGGTTGTGAGAGTACCTTTTACAATACTCTGCAATGTCTACAAAAGAATTCTGACATACATCCCCATAACTCATGAGGTTTAGTACCTCAATACAGTCATCCCTTATACCCTTCGGGAAGATGTTCCTAACTAATGTTGTGTCTAAGGAAAATTGTTTTTTCTTTTGATAATTATATAGGAACCTTTCTAGGTAATCTTCCAAACTCTCCTCCTTAGACCATTGGATTTTAAATATATCATTCCTAGCATCTCTAGTTCTGCAATAATGTTGATATTTCTGGAGGAAAGTTTCCTTCATACTATCCCAAGATAAGATAGTGTGCTCTCATAGGCTCATAAACTACCTTAATGTTGAGTCTTTAAGTGTGGATGGAAATATTTTTAGTTTTTGTGCACTATTTGTGTAATTATAACTACTACATAGTATATCAAATTCAAACAAAAATGAATTAGGATCTTCTGTTGACATACCATGGAAATGAGGTAGTGATGACAATGGGATATTCTTCATAGCAACATCTATGGTAATGTCTAACATTGGGAATCCAAATTTCTTTATTTCATTGTTTGCATTCCCCTCCTCATCTTCCATATCTCCAAATACCATGTCATAGGCTTTAGGTGATGTTTCCCCACTAAGTGATGGTTCAACCACTGGGTTGGTTGGGATATCCAATAGTTCCAATACTTTGTGTGTTGCTCCAATGGTGGATTGAGCCTCTTCTACCACTACCTTTGTCTCTTTTCCAGCTCTCCCTTCTGATTGGGTCGCCAGTGCTTCCCTTACTACTTGCTATAATATGTTTTCAATTTGAACAGTAGCTTCATATATAATACCGTTGGTTGTAGGTTCAATTAATGCCTTTGAACTCTCCCCTATGAGAATTTCTCCTAGACAAAAATTAGTTGAATTAGTATTGGGGGGGTTTCTTTATTTTTTTGTAACTTTGGGGGGTTTTCTTGAATTTCCTGTAATTTTGGATGCAATAAATCTACCTTTGCTATCTCTACGTCTACACATAAAAATAATATCTACATGCTAACTCAACACAAAATGTAACTATTGAAGGTAAGAGGACAACCTAAATTTGGGGCAGCCCCCACTAAAGTGGATGCGTGGGATCTTCCCTCACGTCTTATTGTCTTCTCTCCACCCTCAAGTCGTCCTTAAAACCACTCCAAAACCATAAAAATAATTCGATGCAAACACTACCTATTATCATTTACAACTCCCCGGCAACGACGCAAAAATGTTGGTGCAATTATATGTTTAATATATTGAAATAATTTCATATGTCAATCTGATTTCATAATCATTAGATTTGATGTACTATGTGTATTGATAACATATAAATGCCTATGTTTGATGAGTATAGCCTATGTAATAAAATACTTTCAAACCAAATACTTTTTTTTCGCATTTTTCTAATAACATTCTCCACAAATTTCAAAATTTAAAAGAAAAACTCATAAACAAGCATATGGTCTAAGGTTCTTGCTCAGGTGATGGACAAGTTCATTGATGGCTCATGAAAGGAAAAGATGAACTTGGATTTGATCTCCTAGAGCAGCTACATTAACAACAATTAACACTCTACATACTCTTAAAAGGAAACTCAGTCAATCTTAAAAGAAATATCGGGCAGAGTAAAACACTATGTTATAGGTGCATGTGGGGTGAGAGATAGAGGTTTTGATTGTGCCTGTGTTTGCAAGCTATAATCTAATCAATTTTGGAAGAAAAATCTAAATGTGGTGGAATACTCCATTATAGGCTCATGTATGGTGAAATATGGAGATCCAACTCGTTCCTAGATTGGAAAAATAAAAACACATACTACAACATTTAATTTAGACAAACACTTAAAGCATTTAATCAAATGAGTGTTCTCATATATTCACACAAATATGACAAGTAACTACTCAGAAATCATTGCACTCAAAAATATTATATTGCACACAAAGCTTTCACTCACTTACAGTTACCACACATCTATATGATCTGCTATCAAATGTGTCACTGAAACATAACAAGAATGAAGTTAGATGTTGTGATTAAATAGAGAATTATTCTATCCACACATACAAAAAACCAGAATTATATTTAAAACTAGATACAAAGAGGCTTACCTTGATTGGGTCGATGGGCCCTTTCCATACCAACAAGGCATCTCTTAAAAGGGACTTACARAAAATAAGGTTTGAATACACACATAGAATCCATKAACTATAATTATATCATTACTTCAGAAAAATAGAGGTACAATCCATAGTCTTCAAGAACCAATATTACAGCATAAGAGTGATTAATTCTATCTCTCTGTAGCTATAATCTACAAGTTTCTCTCTTTAAAGAGAAGCAGCTATTACAATCAAAGTCTGGAGATAATGTCAAATACTTGCACAAATATTACAATTGGTTAAGATATCGATTTTTAAGGGAACAATTTCATCCTCATGACACAAAGTTCATGGGGGATGAACTATATCGTGGTCTTCAACGAACAGAGATTGTTCGAACCAAAAACCCCCTTGGACCCATCGAGAACAATCTCGTTCAAACATCCAAGCATGGAAATTCAGAACGAGTACCAGCCGCGCACAACTGGAGCAAAAGACTAGTACGAAACACACATAGTCGCATAACTCGGTACAGGACGCACATAGTCACATAACTCGGTACCAGACACACACAATCATACAAGTCAGTATCGGATGAGTGTAACAATCGGTACCAGACAAACTCAACAACAGGTACCGAATGAGCGTAACAATTGGTACCGGATGAGCGTGGAAATAGGATTTGTTGTCATGATCAAGTTTGCTTGGATCATTCAAAGTAATTAGAGAGCTCTAAACATCAAATACTCAATCCAAATCATTAATAAATCATCATAAATCATGATTAAACATAAGTTACCTCATATGCACACAATAATTGATAAAGGACATGTATGTTGAGGAAAATATGCAAAGAGTGCATATGTATTAGGAAAAATTGGTCAGGATATGGGCAAGATAAGGAAATTGGAGGTAACAAAAAKGAGGCTCAACATCTAGATACTTTTTCTTTCATCTTGGGACAATAAACATTCCTCTATGAGTTARCCACAATCTTCCTAGCACCAAAATKACCAACAACCTTGGYGGTGTKRACCTCCCTTATTAATTGTACTCTTTCTTCATTTGGTACACAAATCTTCCCATCTTGTAGAGTAATCCATCTTGGAGATGGTAATCCATGCCAATTTTGCCTYTTTTTTTTCCTTRTAGTTATTGATACACCTCCTTGAATTACTCRTCTTTCACATATTTCTCTCTATATGATTTATAGGTGAATGGATCCATGTGTATAATCTTTGGTGTTGRTGGCCTARATATAAAATTAGCCAACTTGTTGGTAGTCCTCTTTTTATATTTGATCACCAAATGAAATTGTTTCAAAAATCCCATCAATTTATGGTGTCTTATTTCTTGGAGTTTACTTTGAGCTTGCAAGTATTGTAAAGGATGGTGATCGATATGGATGATGATCTTCTTACCAAACAAATAGTGCTTCTACTTCTTCAAAGGAAGTCCCTTCCTATACCATTTGAAACTCTTACCATTGATTTTTATAGCATGAAGTGGAGCAACCATAACTAAAAATGATGATATGAACATTCATAAATATTGGGCAGTACAAAAATCATAACTCATATGAAACTAATAGAAGTTGGTCATTTAAGAATGGCCTCTATATTTGCAAGATCGATATTCAACTCACCTCTAACAAACCACATGCCCAAATTACACTAAGGATATCTTATCAAACTCACTCTTCTTTATGTTTTCTACCAATTGATGTTTCATCAATGTTTCTAGAACTTACTTCAAATGTAACACATGCTCCTCCTAAGTAGAGCCAAATATCAAAATGTCATCCAAATAGACCGTGAAAAATAAATATAGAAAAGGATGAAACACACCATTTATTAAATGCATAAATGTAGTTGGTTTATTACTTAAACCAAAAAGAAAATTACTAACCACTTGTAAATACCTTTCTTCATCTTGAATTTGGTCATCCAAGTGTCTTCTTCCTTGATCTAGACTTGGTGATATCGTCCATTTTTAAAATCCATATTAGTGAATTACTTTCCATGCAACAAATTTTTAACAAGTCATGGATATAGGGAAAAGGGTACCAAGTCTTGAGGATGATCTTGTTTAGATATTTGTTGTTAGTGCAAATCCTCTAAGACCCAACCTTGTTGAGAACCAATCTAACTAGGTAATTTCATGGTGATGTACTTGTGAGTATGGCTCCTTGCTCCAAAAATTCCTACGACTATTTCTTCACTTCATCTTAGTCTAATATGGAATGTCTATATAATCCTATATTTCATAAAGGATATTCAAGTGGTAATTGTATCTTGTGTTCCATTTCCCTCTTGGGTGGTCTTCCTTTCATATCTTAGAACATTTCTATGTATGAGTGCAAAATATTTTCCAATTGATGCTTTTTCTTTTCCATACATCCTTCAAAGTATGCCTTCACACCCATGAAATTTTTCTCCTTTGATTCCATCTCAAGAAATGAAGTGCATACTTATTATTTGAGATTATTAATCTCTTATCTCATTGTATAGTCACAAGAGATATATTAGAATTCCCCTTATGTGCATTTTTCATACATATAGGGGCTACTAAAAACTACAGCACAAACATTGAGAGGCACTACATAGACTTCTACTTCATCAATAAAATTTACATTGATAGCAAATATTAGCTTACACTGCTTGGTATATTTTAACTCTACATCCTTATTCACCCAAACCAAACTATATGGATGAGGGTGATCATAAATATCTAAACCAATTTTTGCAATGAGGTTTTCCCATGAACCAAAATCAAACAGAGAATCCACCTTATTCTTCTTTATTTTACTCTTGATATGGAACAACTTCTCTATCTCCTTCTCCTATTTGGGATGAAGGCTACTTAGTTTTTCCTCCTTTTGAACTATTGTGTAGACAATATTGTCATCCAGATTTAAGTTGCTTTCTATCTCCTTTCCTTCTTCCACTAGAATATTATGCTTCCTAGAATTCTCCCACTTGTGGTTATTATGGTCAAAATGGTTATTATTTTCCTTGCACACATGTATAGTAGTGGAAGTATTCTTATTTTTTCCTTTTCCCTTCTTCTTATTTCCCTTACTTGGATCTCCATGATGGCTAGTCTGCTTTGAACCATTTTTTTCCCTTCTTCTTGTCAAATTCAATTTATTGGTCCTATGCACAAGCCTCATCTATGATCCTGGATTAAATAGAATAAATTTCCTTCTTGTGTGACTGTGAATACCAAATATATATTTTATGACCACATCTAGGTCCTTAAGACTTATTCTCATCTAGATGGCTTGCCTTTGGAACTATGTAGCGTACACTTTTACACACTATCCTTGTATCTATTGATAATAGTTCCTTTGAATCCTCTAATCCTATTCATATCCATTAGGGTAAAATTGGAAAATAATGAGGACTTTGAATACCTCCCAATTAATTATTGGTATGACCCCCCCTAGCCTAAAGGATTCGATGTAGGTCTCCCACCAAGTCTATGCATGGATTTCTAGCTTTAGTTCAACAAAATATATTTTCTTCTCCCCACATACATTAGGCACACTAAAATAGATTCATAGGGATTAATATAGACATTTTATTCTATTTTAAATAGGTGCTAAGAATACTAGTTACTGGAGTCACTCATTTCAGGCTTTGATTCTTCCTTCTCTTCCCTCTATTCCTCATGATTTAATGGTTTCTCATGAGATTTTGGGTTTCTTCAAAAAGCTATCAATATGATTTTATAGTAGTGTTGGCATGCTACTATAAAATATCAACTGCTTGATCTTTAAACCTCACGAATCTACTTTTGTCTTCATCAATGGGTCTTTTTCAGTTCTCTTCATCCATTTCTACAGATTTGTGTACCTTCTTAACCCTTCTTGTGTCAATCTTGAGATCAACAAGGTACAAACCTCTCATAGATTTGGATTTACTAAGTTAGGTAAGAAGATATAGTGCTTCAAACCACTTGATTCCCAAATAAACCTACCATTAAAACAATAGTATTTGTAAACCACCTTGGATATTTCAATGGTCAATTCTTCAAAATAGATATGAACTTAAAACATCTATTGTGAGTATATGCTCGACTATGCAACTATCATTTTATATTATTTTAACACGTTTGTAGAAATAAAATCACATAATTTGGATTCTTTAAATACTATAACATATGAATTAGACCACAATAGAAAGACACACACACACAATGGAACACAAATATTTACCCTTGAAACTAATACAGGAAAACCAATAGTCAATGAATGACTATGTCTTCCATCTTCTTATATTATGAAAAATACAATACATATTACAAATATTTTCAACCTTATTGCAAAGCTATGAGACACTATGGTATTCTACATCGCTCTATAATATGCTTTTGTCTCTCGGCTATGTTAGCACCTCATGCACACATATACTCATTATTATTATGGAACAACTAACAACTAGTGAAAAATTTAACCCTCTTTCCTTCTTCTTCTGCTAGGTTTTTTTAGCTACAATTAGGGTTAAGTTTAGGTTTAGGTTTCAAACCCTCTTGGAACCTCCACGTTGCTTCTAGAAGTCTCTAGTGGATTCCCTCATGTTACTAACTCCCCATATTTGAATTATGGTGCACTGACATGGTCAACACTTGGATAGGTGGGGAATATTTGGAATATTACCTTGCCAAGGCCCAAACTTTCTCATATGAACTCAATTTTAGGTGCACAATAGTTCTTGGAAAGGTATCGATGAGAATAAAAATTGTTTTCGAGGATTAGGGAAGCCTACAACAACCCTAAGCTATTGTGACGCTAAAAAATCACTATTTAGGGCCTAAAAAAAGTGTTAGAAGCTAATGACACAAATTTGAAAAAATAAACACCATCACTGAGATGTTCCAAATTTTAATCCCTCTCATATAGAGAATCAACAAATTCATGTGGTACATTTGTAGATCCTTTTTTTATCATAAGGAGTGTGAAGGTGATATTTTCACTATTACAAAACTTTTGGACACGGTAATAACCCTCCAATAGACTTAAATCATTTGTCCAAATCATCTATGTCTATCTTTTCTTTAAAAAAAAGGAATGCCAATGTCAAAGATAAGTTGCATCTTAAATGGAATTGTGCCTCCAAAGTGACTGCTTCTCAAAGGTGCATCCATTATATTTGGTATTCATTGAAATATTTGGGTGAAATTATCCATCATTTCATTCCTCTATCGTGTGAGGGATTCCTCAAGAAACATCTTGATAGGTTCTCTTTCTCCATCGTCTTTTTTTTCATCCATGATGTGACTTTTCTTAGGTCGACAAGGGAAGTCTTCACCAATCTCAATTACTTCAATGCCTAACTCTCTATATCCTCTCCTCATTGAGGACATGCAAGAAAAAACAACAAAGATCAAAGTGCTATGATACCACTGATCCAAATTATGTTAAGAACAAAATGAATATAGTGCAATAATAAGTGAAATAACATACAAATATTGCAAAGAGAAGAGTAATACAATGAAACTTAAACTTCGTTAATGAATGAAATATTGAAAACTTTGTAATAAGAAAATCAAAACAAACTCTCTATAATGGTGGTAGATTATATCTAAGAGGAGATGTGTCGACTATGCTCATTTGGAAAAAATTCATAACAAGAGGCTAAAACTATATCTTATAAATGCCAAAAAATCCCTAAGGGGAAAAAACCTTAATGTGCAAGAACCCTAACCCTACCACAAAATCAGGGCTAAGTGGGAATGTTGAGTTAGACAAATATGAATTGTCGAGAAGAAGGGGATCCTTGTTGGGACCATAATTTTTTCTTTTTTGGTTTTTTTGGTTCCTCCTTAGCTCATTGGAAAGAAAAATAAATTATTGAGTTAGTTCCCCATGTTGTGCATATTTGAAGAGAAAAATACATGGGAAAGCCCCCCAAAAAGCATCACAAGTTTAGGACCAAAAAATTGTCAGAACCATGACCAATCCTAAGATTGCACTGGATGGCCACATGCATCATAACAACAAGTACTAACTCATCTCTTTTTCATCATTCTCTTTGTTGTTGAGCATGGCACACTTGTATGTTCCTTTTACCGTGGAAAGAAGATTTCCCATAAGGTTTTTCCTTTTTGTCCTTGGAAGTAAATTCCTAAAAAACTTCCAAGCACCTCTCCTCGACCCAAGGATGGTACCCAATGTAAAGTATTCAATGTATACTTAATATGTATGATCCCAATGGGAATAAAATTGGGGACCTACACAGCATGTTCGATCACCAACAACATCTTAGCAATAATGACACCAACATGTTAGCACTGTATTTTTTACAGTTAGAGCCAGTCTTAGATGAGTCGTAGTTCGTGTATCAAAAAGTGTGAGGTCATGTACTGAATAATGAATGGGTTGAAATTAGCAAGTGTGGGTCTGGCCCTTGGAGTCAAGAAAGGGTGTCATAATTAGTCATGTGTGACTTGTAAAGGTCCTTTTCCCAAAAGAGTGAGTCCTGCCAAAAAGAGGGAATTTATGTGCCAAAGGCCGAGGCAAGTTGTTGGAATAACAATCATGTTGATGGATATAACGACCATCATCAACTAATTATGAAGTCGGAAAGGTTAATAAATCATGGCACTCATATCACATATACTTTGTAGCTCTTATCATCTATACTTTGCACACTTCAAAGTGTACACATCAAGCAAGTTTGTTGCACAAATATTCAGCTTGCTTCCAAACTTCTTGTCACCATGGATTTACCATCCTCCACCGTGATTCTATCCCTTTCTTGTTCAAGCATAAATACAGGTCACCCTGCATGCTTCTCCTTTACCTTTCGAATTTGTGCGTTGTCTGTGGTTTTTTTTAAAAGGCATGGGTCCTTTCATTGTGTAAACGTTGATTTCCATCATTTGTATTGTGAGTCTGTTCATTCACGTTGTCGTGTCTCCTTCATTTTCAGTTATTTTTGGAAGCATGTTGGAGTTCGTTGCAAGCTAGTGAGTCGAGCAATATTTCTTCTCACGGTTAGCCTCTATATTTTGAAGTTTCTTCTTGTCGCACTAAATTTATTTTTTCTTGTAATTTCCCTATCTTGCGACAAGTCTCTCAGTGTCTTGCCACCACACTAGAATTTTTCATCGTGCTTCCCTACTGCGACAAGCCCACCATTGTTTTTTATCACTGCGTTGATCTCTTTCTGCACCTAAATTTTTCATAGCACCTTGCGGCTGCGTAGTGGACTCCTAGAGTTGATTTTTCTTATCGCACAAAGTTTTTGTCACTTCCTTTCCAACAGATCTTTGTGAAGTATATCATTCTCATTTACTGCGCAGAGAGGGTCTTACCATTCATTACCATGCACGTGAAAAAAATACACATTTGCATCATGGCAACATCCCAAGGCATAAGAAAGAAGGCACAAGGTGGCAGGACCGGGAGGTCCAACCCTTGGGACCTAACATTAATAAAAAAAGATCTGAATATTAGGGCATATTTTGAATTGGTCAGATGTATGCGCTATTGTGATAAGATCAAAGGATACAATATGAAGTTGGTTGAACATTTCGATCTCAGGTTTAATGGTTTCCACGTGACCATTGCAGAAATCACATTCAGGGTGATGGAGGAAACACTGTCAACTGTGACGGAGATCCCTCTGCACGTTGAAAAGTGGTCTAAAGGCATTCCTTTAGACGTTTCATGCTATGATGAATTTATCAAACCAAACTATCTAAATGGAAAGATCGGAGCAGGTGTTCCCAGCCAGTATCTCGGCGAGCCTTACCAAAAGCTCCTAAAGGTGATTAAAAGGTTTTTCACCTATGAAGGAAGGTTTGACAGATTATACCCATATCACATCAGGATATTGATGCACTTCACTGGGAAAAATCCTTTGAACTTACATTTCTTCTTGCATCGAAACCTAGAAAGGATGGTAGACAACATCCAGGCTGAGGCTGACCAACTGAGGAAACATGTATTCCATATGTCATTGATTAGGCTATTTGTAGTCGAAGAGTTGAGATGGATGGACAAATACTGGGATTCATTTCTGATTTCAGCCAAAATCCCTAGGGACCCCAAAGGATACTCCCCTCTATCCACGAGGGAAACAACATTTCACAACGCAGGGACAAGAATGGAAGAGGCCACGGAAAAGGAAAATCAATGGAAGACTTGTCATCCCAACATCCAGCACCCTAGAAAAGAGGCAGTTAGAGGTTGATCAAGAAGCCCGAGGAGACCCAAGCTCCCAGCAAACCGTGCACCTAGTCTACTGCTGAGAAGTTACTCATGCACATTTTTTAGCTAGAACCTGTCAAGGGTTCAAGCAGGGGAATTGGTGAAAGACGGAGGAGGTCATACACTGAAAACATCGAGGTTCAGGATTCGTCACAGTAGCTAAAGTAATCACAACTTGCTATCATCGAGTTGTATCAGGAAAATAGAGAATTGAGAAAACAATTGGCAGAAAGGATTGTTGAAGTGACAACATCGCAGAGCCAAGTAGGGAATGCAAATTGGCTCAAAAGATAGCTCAGAGAGGTGCAATACGTAATAATTCAGTTGTGTGAGGAAAATAGGGTTTCAAAGAAAAGAATCGTAGATCACTTCAGGGAATGTGAATAGGCCATGGATAATGCTCGCGCGGATCTTGCCAGCACTCAAGCGAAGATGAAAAGAGATGCAGTCTTACAGAAACAAGTGAAGAATTTGAACAGATGAAACTAGTCTCTCAGGAAGACACTTATAGTTTTAAGGCTGCAAGTGAGGCCAAAGGCGTGATTATACATCCTCTTTTTTTATTTTTGATCATGGCACCGAACCTTTCTCCCCACGTGTCATGTTTCCTGGTGAGAAACAGAAAGTATAACGAGGCACCCATGCAGTGAATATTCATCGTGCAAATGTTATAAATCCACCTATTGAGGAGAACAAGTGTAAGAGAAACATATAATAGTTTTGAAGGATATGCGTGGTCCCCTGACCTTCATCACCACCTGGTGTGCACGAGCGACAACCAAAAGACATTTGTCTCACCAACTCGCCATGTGCATGCTGCAACTAGTGATCGTGTGGCAACAACCAGAGCTCATTACACAAGGTGGCAGAGTTTATGACAGTGCGCTCGATCACTCGGGCACCGCCACAAAGGAAAAGTATGATGTGTCACAACCTGACGATCAAATCTTACGCATGACTGAATGATGATGACAAAAACGCCAGTTATGTTATGAGTGGGTGTAGTCAGGTTTCCAATTTTAGTACTATTTGAAAGGTCATCCGAGGAAGAAGTAACCAAAACAGAAATTCCAGGAGAAACAGTTTTAGGCATAGCAGCCCAAGGGGGCATGGTTTTCCTATATATTTTATCTTTTCAATGTAAGCGGGGTTGTAAAAGTAGTGTAGACAAGGGACTATTGAATGCAATATTTGAATCCAATTGAAATATAATGTAGAAGTCCTGAGGCTTTGATAAAAAGATTCTAATGGTGATGGTTTGATGTATTGTGATCCTACCTGTGTATGTGCTTCTTGTTTTTTGTATATTCATGCCTTTCCTTTTGTTTAAATTAGAATGTTTAATAGGTATAAAATTCATTGTGTGGTGCTTTAGACTTCGCCATTTAAACTCTTTGTTTTCTTCTAAGTAAGTTAGAATTCATGTTTAATGGCGCTCTTAGTTTCTTTATGTACTCTTTATTTTTCCACACACAATGACATTTGAACTAAAAGACCATTTCTTGCTTAGCCTTTATCCTCTCAAAGTTTCATTTAACAAGTCATTGATTTATCTCACTTTCAGGAGGTTGACTCCATCGCCCAAAGTTTTGTATTCCCTTGCTAGCGAAACTAGAAACATTTCACAAATGCATAAATCTACCTGATGATTCAACGTCATTATCTACTAGAGACTAAGTCTCAGAGAAAGCCCTCTCTATATTGGAAAGGCTAGTTTACAGCCTTAAATTTGGTATGTAGGTTACCTTTGTCATTTGTTTTATCATCCAAACAAGTTTACAGAGTGATAACATATTGGCACCATTGCCAGGGACAAAATTGAAAAAACTTTCCTTGAGAAAACGACTAAAGTTGTAGTTTTGACCCCTAAGGTTAACAGTGGGTCAGACACCTATATTGGCTAAACTTGTTTTACCCTGGCGAATCCAATAAATAAGACCAGTAGAATAGAATAGTTAGAATCATAAATCCTGTCTCCAAAGAAGGTTTATACCAGAGTGAACCCTAATCTAGAACCTGTAGCGCCCATGTCTAATCCCAAGAAACACTTGCACAAAGGAAAGGAAAAGATACCAGACCCATTCTATTCCCTAGATAGAAACATGTCTTTACCCAAGGACGGAGTACAAAGCATCGAAGACCTTGAATTCGATATACTATTTGAAAAAAATTTGTTCAAGCCTAGATCAAAATCCTACTTGAATGAAATAGTTTTCGATGAGAAAAAGTTTTGATATGTGATACCAACTAACCCTCCGCGAATTTCCATAATCCCCACTTGGACCATCTAGTAAGCTCAAAACCCTCTTAGAGTCATGGCCTCTAGGTTCACCCCTCTTGTCTTACTAGCCCAATTACATGATTTTCCCTAAAACTATAATCATATGATCAAGCTATATTATGTTGAAGGCAATGCTTCTGCCCAAAAACACTTGGATTGGTTTAATGATTTTTTTGACCTAGAAGAGGTTGATCATGAGGACGCAAAAATGAGATTGTTTGCGCAAATCCTCTTAGGGAGGTCAGAAAGTGGTTCAAGGCCCTTCAAGCGCTGAGCATCCCTGATTTTGCATCTTTTGAAACACTGTTTCTGGCTAGATGGGGTGATAAAAAGAATCCTCTGCAATTACTAACTTAACACAACAATATAAAAAGATCACCAGAGGAAACATTGCAAGATTTTTCAGCCATATTCATGAAGGTTTATAACTCAATCCCCATGGAAGTCAAACCACCTCCCAGAGCTGCCCAGTTTCAATACGCTAATTCTTTTGACAGTGACTTTGCCTTGTTACTAAGAGAAATAAGATATAATACCTTAGGTGCTATGATGAGTGATGCAATTGAATTTGAAGTAAATATGATGGCGTCAAGAAAGATCAAACAAAATTTTGACAGAAATAGGAAGAATCCCCAAGGGGACGCATAGCCCTCTACGTCTCGATCGTCAGACGAAAAAATCAACTTAATGATGAATACCATGGGAAAAAATGGAAAGGATGTTTGTGGAGAACAAGCCTGCCACCAGGGAGAAAAATGATTTCTAGCCTAGAAATCGAAACTTTAGAGGAGGTCCAGTTTCGTAGATCAGAAAAAAGGACCAAAGAGATCAAGGAGATCAGCAGATAAGACCCCCTTTCCAAAACAACTATGAAAATGAAGACTTTGATCAAATGATCCAAGACCAGATGCATTGTTGCAACGACACATATACCTACGTGTTCTTAACGAAAGGAGAGGACGATCAATTTATGGATGCAAACAATGGTGTTATGCTTGAGAATGATGATATGTTGTCTTTGGAAATGAAAGAGTTCAGGAAGGGATATCATAATGAAATCGTGTAGTTTTAGAAGAAATATAACCTCATGAGTAAAAAGATGCTTGCAGAGCCTCCGAAGACAAATCCCACAAAGGAACCCAGGTGAATACTCCTTCTTCAAGTCAACCAAAGAAATATAGTTCAGCAAGGGATGTGACAGAGAAAGGAAAATCAAAGGAATAATCCCTTAAGAAATCACCTAAGGCAAGTAAGGAAACAAGTGTCAAAGAGGTAGATAAAAATCCTCCTCCTTTTAATTTTGAGAGTGAAATGGAAAAAATCAAAATCTTTGTTCTGTTTAATGAACTAATCAAAAAGGGAGAGTATAGGAACCAGATCATTAAGATGTTAAATATGGAATAAAATCCTGACACCTTGAACATCCAAGATGACCACCATGCCATCTTATTTGGTCTGCGCATAGAAGAAAGTGGTGATATTGATGTTGTTCCTCCTTTCTATGTCAGCCTAAAAATTCCTCACATGACTTTGCATAACGCCATGTTGGATTCGGGTGCATCACATAATCTCATGCCGAAGGTAGTCATGGATGAGTTAGGCTTGGACGTCACAAGACCTTATAAATATATTTTCTCTTTTGACTCAAGAAAGGTGAAATGTTTGGGTTTGATCAAAGACTTGGTTGTGTCATTATCTCAAATCCCATCGAAGAATCTAGTCATGGACGTGGTGGTTTTCAACATTCCCCCAAAGTTCATCATGTTGTTATCCAGATATTGGGTCACGGAATCAAAAGGAACCTTGCAAATGGGCATGTCTTATGCTACCATCCTTGTTTTCGGCGAGGAAAGGAGACTATACAGAGAGGTGTTTCTCAAGTACATGGTGAATAGAAAAACCCAACCGAATAATCATCATATCTACTCTGTCAAAACTAAAGTTGGATCCTCTATATTTTATAATAACTTGAGTTTTGAAGAGGGGGAGCCAACAACTGTCATGACTGTCAAAGACAAGATTGAGGTTCAAATAGAGGAAAGCGTAGATCAGAGAAATCATGCGGAAGATGAAATGTGGAATATGATCTTCGAAAACATTGTCAGCAAGGAGGGAGTCGGAGCTAGTGTGTGGATTAACCCTCCCAAAGTGGGTACAAAACTTTTCTCTTACAAGCTCACCTTTGATTGTACAAATAACATGGCCGAATATGAGGAATTAATTTTGGGTTTGAGAACTTTAAAGGAATTGGGTGCTAAAAGGATAGTGGTGCATGGAGACTTCGAGCTCATCATAAATCTGGTAAAGGGTGTACACCAATCCAAGCATCTCAAACTAAGAGCATATAGAAATCTAGTGTTGGATCTCCTTGAATATTTTTTAGAGTACAATTTTTCAGTGATCCCCAGGGGAAAAATCAAATTGCAAATGCTCTGGCCACCTTAGCATCAGTATTCAACATTCCAATTTTTTCCAATAAGAAGTATGAAATTGAATTCAAATGTAGGCCCACAGTACTTGATAACATCAAATATTGACAAGTGTTTGAAGATGAAAAACATGTAGAGAGATTCCTCCAATGATGAGTTCGCTAATGTGAATATTTATGATGAGTGTTGTTGTGAAAAGGATGAAGACGCAGTTGTGCGCAGTAAAGAAGACCCCTTTCAGAATCAGATAGCTGGAAGGGATATAGTGTAGCTAAAAAACAATATTGTCCCCAAAGGTTTGGTTTACTAGAAAAATTGTTTGATGAAAATGATGTAGCCAGAAATCCTAGAATCACTATGAATGATGAAGATATCGATGATTGAAACATCAGTACTCAAGAGGATCCTAAGATAATCAAACTGTCAAAAACAATCAGTCCGGAAATCAAACAGAGGTATATCAGCCTCATGAAATATTTCCCTGACGTTTTTGCATGGAGTTACGAAGACTTGAAGGTCTATGACACTGGAGTAATTTATCATGTAATCCCCATTAAGGAAGATCAAAAACCTTTCAAGAAAAAGTTGAGACAAATCAACCCTTTTTTGCTGCCACTGATCAAAAAGGAGGTAAAGAAACTATTTAATGCAAAAATTATTGTGTCCTTGAGATTTTCAAAGTGGGTGGATAACCTTGTGCCTGTAAGAAAGAAAAGCAGTGAAATAAGATTATGTGTGGACTTTCAGAATCTAAATAGGGTGTCTCTCAAAGACAACTATCCTCTCCCTAAGATGGATTACATCCTGCAGGAGGTGGTTGGATCCCAAAAAATGTCGATGTTGGATGATTTGATTGGGAGAAGATAGCCTTTACAACACCCTGGGGTACGTTCATGTATGCAAAAATTCCTTTCAGGCTTATGAATGTGGGAGCGACTTTTCAAAGAGCCATGGATATAACATTTTTTTAGGAGAAAGACAAGTTTATCGTGATTTACTTGGATGGTATCAAGGTGTTTTTTGATTCTGATGAACAACATCTTGAATATCTTAAGAAGGTTTTCCATAAATGCAGAAAGTTTGGGGGGGTTATGAATGGTAGGTTCCTCAAAAATTATCTAGTTCAGTAAGTCTTTTTTAGTCTATCATGTCATTGTAAATAGCCATTTTTATTTTTTCAAAGGAGGTGTTTTGATTCAGTAGTCAGTAGAAAATTGAAGCTCGAAAGTGAAGGCCCTAAATTTATGTTGAGTCTGGTCGCAACTATGTCAAGAGAGTCTGGGATGAGTCTTCTTCGTTGTTTTAGAGTCTGTAAATCAAATAAATCCCAATGGCCAAGAACCTAGCCTGTCATTCTTTGCCACCTCACCAGGAGGATAACATCCCCATTGGAGCCAGCTATTAGCACCGTAATTTTTATAGTTAGAGTCAGTCTTAGATGAGTCGTAGTTCGTGTGTAGAAACATGTGAATTCAGGTACTAAACAACAAATGGATTGAAATCAGAAAGTGGCAGTTCTGGCCCTTGGAGTCTGGAAAGGGAATCATAATTAGTCATGTGTGACTTGTAAAGGTCCTTTTCCCAAAAGAACGAGTCGTATCAAAAAGAGGGAATTTATGTGCTAGAGGTCGAGGAAATTTGTTGGAATAATGGTCATGTCGACGGATATAATGACCATCATCANGCTCATATCATGTACACTCTGCAGCTCTTATCATATGTACTTTGCACACTTCAAAGTGTACACATCGCGCGAGTTTGTTGCACAAATCTTCAGCCTTCTTCCAAACTTCTCGTCACCATGGATTTATCGTCCTCTACCATGATTCTATCCCTTGCTCGTTCGAGCATAAATATTGGCCACCCTACATGCTTCTCCTTTACCTTCTAAATTTGTGCGTTGTCTGTGGTTTTTTCTACAAGTCCTGGGTCCTTTCGTTGTGTGAAGGTTGATTTCCATCATTTGTATTGTGAGTCTGTTCATTCGATTTGTCGTGTCTCCTTTGTTTTCAATCATTTTTGGAAGCATGTTGGAGTTCGTTGCAAGATATTGAGCCAGGAGATATTTCTTCTCATGGTTATACTCTATGCTTTGAAGTTTCTTTCCGTCGTACTGAATTTCTCTCCGTGTCTAAATGCCATGTCTCACGAAAAGTCTCTCAGCGCCTTGCCACCACGCCAGAATTTTTTGTCGTGCTTCCCTTCTATGACAAGCCCATCGTTGTTGTTTATCACTGCGTCGATCTCTTTCTGCACCTAAATTTTTCATAGCACCTTGCAGTCGTGCAGTGGACTCCTAGAGTCGATTTTTCTTGTCATGAAATTTTTTTGTCAATACCTTTCCAACAGGTCTCTACGAAATATATCATTCTCATTTACCATGCAGAGAAGGTGTTACTGTTCCTTACCACGTGCGCGAAACAAATACACATTTACATCATGGCAATATCCCAAGGCATAAGAAAGAAGGCACAAGTTGGAAGGGCTGTGAGGTCCGAGCCTCAGGACCTGGCATTAATCAACAAAGATCTGAATATCAGGGCATCTTTTGAATAGGTTGTATGTATGCACTACTGTGAGAAGATCAAAGGATACAACATGAAGTTGGTTGAATAGTTCACTCTCGGGTTTAATGGTTTTTGCACAACCATTACAGAAATCACATTCCGGGTGATGGAGGAAACTCTATCAGCTGCGACGGAGATCCCTTCGTGCAGTGAAAAGTGGTCTAAAGGCATGCCTTTAGACATTTCATGCTATGATGACTTTATCAAGCCAAACTGTCTAAATGGGAAGATCAAAGCAGACGTTATGAGTCAATATCTTCACGAGCCTTACCAAAAGCTCCTAAAGGTAATTTAGAAGGTTTTTCACCTGTGAAGGAAGGTTTGATAGAGTATATCCATATCACATCAGGTTGTTGATGCAAGTCACTAGGAAAAATCCTTTGAACTTACCTTTCTTCCTACATCGAAGCCTAGAAAGGAGGATGGACAACGCCCAGGCCGAGGCTGACCAACCGAGGAAAAAAATTTCCATCTGTCATTGATTAAGTTGTTGGTAGTCAAAGAGTTGAGACAGCTGGACAAAGACTGGGATTCATTTATGATTTAAGTCGACATCCCCAGGGACCCAAAAAGAGATTCCCCTCTATTTGCGAGGGAGACAACATTTCACAGCGCAGCAACAAGAATGGAAGAGGCCATGAGAAAAGGAAAGGAAATATAAGACACGTCATCCCAACAGTCAGCACCCCGGAAAAGAGGCAGGCCAAGGTTGATCAAGAAGCATGAGGAGGCCCAAGCTCCCAGTGAAACGTGCACCCGCTCTGTTGCTAAGAAGTTACTCATGCACGTTGTTCGGCTAGAACCTGTCGAGGGTTGAAGCAGGGGAATTGGTGAAAGATGGAGGAGGTCGGACACTGAAAATCTGTAGGTTCAGGAGTCATCGTAGCAGTGAAAGAAATCGCAACTCGCTATTGCCAAGTTGTATCAAGAAAGGAATGTTGAAGCGACAGCGTCGCAGAGCGGAGTAGGGAATGAAATTTGGCTCAAAATATAGCCCAAAGAGGTGCAAGACGTAATCATTCAGCTGCATGAGGAATAGAGGGTGTCAAAGGAAAGAATCGTAGAGCACTTCAAGGAATGCAAATCGTCCATGGATAACGCCCGCGCAACTCTTGCCAGCACTCAAGTGAAGCTGAAAAGAAATGTAGTCTTATGGAAACAAGTGAAGAATTTGAACAGACGAAACTGGTCCCTCGGGAAGACACTTAGAGTTTTAAGGCTGCAGATGAGGCCAGAGGCATGATTAGACATCCCCTTTTTATCCTTTTGATCGTGGCACCGAACCTTTATCCTCGTGTTTCATGTTTCTTGTCAAGAAACAGAAAGTATGATATGGCACCCATGTGGTGAATATTCGTCACACAAATGCTGTAAATCCACCTATTGAGGAGGACAAGTGATCCGTTTTTTATGAGCAAATGAATACAGATTATTAACAGGTGCTTAACAAAAAATAACAGAGATACAGTAAAACTAGTTTTCTATTCAATAACGAAATAAGCTGAAACTGTAAAATGCAACGCAAACAAGCTTGTTGGAATGGTGGCAGCTTATCTCTGACAAGAGTTGTGATAGCTACGTGCATTCGCAAGAAGAAGATTACAATGAAGCTCTGAAGGCCTTTTTTTAAATAAACAAGAATTCCAAAAACCCTAGACATCCAAAAACCTAACCCTAGGAGATGAAGCGCCAAAATTCATGTGAGCCTTGTTTGGGTAAGTTAGTACATCAACTTCCCGGGGTCGTAACTTTTGCAGACGATCTCCATTTTAGGCGTGTGATAGCCTGTTGGAAAGGTATCATCGAGGAGATTCATTTTGGGGATCAATCATGCCATCATCTCTCATTGATAAGCTCTATCCCAAAAAACCTTCATTTAGGCCCTCAAAATGGCCTCGAAAGTTAAAACTGCTAAAAATAATAAATTGCCAAAATTGTCAAAAAAGTGTTTTGAGCGAGTTGGAAAAGGTGGGTGGCCACCGATATCCATATAGATCAACAAGTTTAAGAGAAACGTATAACAATTTTGAAGGAGATGTGTGGTTCTACGACCGTCGTCACCACCTAGAGCGCATGAGTGACAACCAACATAAATTCGTCACACCAGCTCACCACGTGCATGTTAAAACTAGTGATTGTGCGGCAACATCCAAAGCCCGTTACACAAGGTGTCAGAGTTTGCAAAGGAAAACATCAATGCATCACAACCTAATGATTGAATATTACTCATAACTGAATGATGACAACGAAAACACCAGTTATGCTATAAGTGGGTGCAGTCGAGTTTCCAATTTTAGTAAACTCAATTCGAAAGGTCATCTGGGGAAGAAGTAATCGAAACTGAAATTCCAGGAGAAATAGTTTGAGGCATAACAGCCCGAGGGGGCATGGTTTTCCTATATTTTATCTTTGTAATGTAAGAGGGGTTGGCAAAGTAGTGTAGACAAGGGACTATTGAATGTAATCTTTGAACCCAATTGAAATATAATGCAGGAGTCCTCAGGCTTTGACAAAAAGATTCTAATGGTGATGGTGTGATGTATTGTGATCCTATCTATGTATGTGCTTCATGTTTGCTGTATATTCATGCCTTTCCTTTTGTTTAAATTAGAACATTTAATAGGTCTAAAATTCATCGCGCAGTGCTTTAGACTTGGCCATTTTAACTTTTTGTTTTCTTCTAAGTATGTTAGAATTCATCTTTAATGGTGCTCTGAGTTTCTTTATGTACTCTTTCTTTCTCCACACATAATGAAATTTGAATTGAAATACCATTTCCTACTTAGCCTTTATACTCTCAAAGTTTCATTTACCAAGTCATTGATTTCTCTCGCTTCCAGGACGTTGACTCCATTGCCAAAAGTTTTGTATTCCCTTGCCAGCGAAACCAGAAACATTTCAAAAATGCATAAATCTAGCCAATGATTCAATGTCATTATCTATTAGAGACTAAGTCCCAGAGAGATCCCTCTCTGGATTGGAAAGGCTAGTTTCCAGTCTTAAAGTTGGTCTGTAGGTTACCTCTGTCATTTGTTTTCTCAGCCAAACAAGTTTACGGAGTGCTAACATAACTAATTGAGTTAACCCTTATGGCTAAGGTTTTAATACTTTGTCTCCTTCTATGATATGTTTACTTTTGAGAAAATAAGTTCTTGAGAAATAATCAAGAATACCAATGCATGAAAACCTAAGAATGTGGATAAAGAACAATCACAACAAAGCATACGAGAAAATAGAAATATGAAATTGAAAAAAATGGATACCAACCTTGTGAAACTCTACTATGCCTTGCAAATTCAAACTAGATGAAATATGGTTGAAATGTGTTGTTGGTTTCATGCTCTCCTTGAGTGTATTGAATTTAAGCTCCACTCTTCAATATCTCCTCTAGGTTCCAAGAGTCCAATGTTGACTTCCAACCTCTTAACCCTCATATCTCAAATAGTACAATTAAGTGACCAATAATTGTGACAGAATCACACAAAATATTTTTCAAATGCTCTAAAATTTCATTAGTGGGGCCAATATCTTGTATTCTTTAATAAAAAAGTTTGATAACAATGATATTTCATGCCTTTATAAAACTATTTTAGAGTTTAGGTTTAGGGTTACAAAGCTACAATAGTGTTTTCTTCTCTCTTTTTTTTTTCTCTTTTTCATTTATGTTGTGGTTTCTCCAAAGATGGCATGTGTTTCTGGAGAAACACCAACATTTTCTTAAAATAAGAAACTAGGTTTTGCTAAGCATGTAGGGGTTTTATCATGCACAATTTACTCATCAAGAAACTAGTAATAGGTACCAGAAATGACATTTCTTACTCATTTCACCCAAATACATGTCTCAACATCAAGTTTTTAGTAATTTAGCACTATAGTCATTATGAGGAACAATTATGTCTTATTATTCCATACACAAAACAATGGATTTCAACTTAGGTTTGTATAACTATCATAATTAGTACTCGTCTACAAGTAGTGAAGCTCTCAACCATGATTACTATGTCCATGTTGATGGTCTTACTAATTTAGATGCAACTATCATATTCATCAAGCAAGAAATGCCATACTTCAAATGGAAAATTCATCTCTCTAAGGATGTAAAATCATGGAATTTGAACTAATTATTCCCTTCCACAAGTCTCATGGTCTTTAGTATATTGGAGATTTTCCAAACTATTGGAGAACAATAACCCAAGGTTTATTTGTATAGAAAAGACATTTGAACTCTCAACCTCAAGAGAAACTTAGATTAGATTTGTCTATGTGTAAATACCAACTCTTATGTTCTTTCCATGGTTACTATTAATAACGCTTTGGAATTACCCCTTGAGCATACCCGACTCATACCCGGCTCCTTTACTTGCCAAAACTATGCTTGGATCCATATATACTATTCACAACACATCCTTGCACAAAACATTTTTGTTGTCATTAGTTAGTGAAAGATGTTTAATTTCAAGTATCTCATCTAACACTCCGTGTGAATATACACTCTTATAAGTTATTATTTCTTCTCTTGAATGGTAGTTGCAAAAAAATTAGGATGTCATATAAAATAAGTGAATCATTATGTATAAGCACTTTCAAAGTCAAGTAAATTGAACATCTTCCTTTACTTAAATTAGTTTATATTATAAAAGTATTTAATAGGTTGTACAATTTTTTTGAATGCATGATAGTGTAATGGCTTTCAATGTCAAATAAATTAACTATCTTTCTGCATTTAAGTTAGTTTATATTATACACGTATTTAATGGATTGAAAAAATTTCCTCTATTTAAATTAGTTTATATTAAATACA